>JAPYZI010000181.1:0-161329 GCA_030523105.1 Ophioninae sp. A BG-2022a | reverse complement strand
TGTGTATACTGGTTTGAGAAAACGTATCGGATGTTTTCCTGTACTCATAAACGTCGCAATTCTAATTAAAGTTAAAGGTGAATGAGGCAAATATTTATTTGACCAAGAAATAATGAATACTCGTAATAATGGGTATTTAAAAAAAAAATTTTTCCTTGATCCTACTCCGAATTCATATATTTGGATCATTGTGGATGCCTCCTACTTTTACACAAGGCTGTATAAGTATAAATATTTTTTTTCTCCAAAAATTAAAAATCTTATATACATAGATTTATACAAAATTATTTATATCAATCTTCGGAAAGTATTAAATTGGATGACCAAAATAATTGAAATATTATTTATATATTAATATTTCCGGTAGTACCCACATATAATAATTACTTAATATTGATCCATAATATCTAATTAATATCCTAATTATTTCGATCTTTTAATTTTATTCTTTAGGCATTCACAAACACAGACAGGTGTGGGTAGGTGTGTGTGTATAAAATACACGGGATAAACGCGCGCTTGATACGTCTGATCTCTTGATCTACAAGAGAACCTCCGCGAACGTACGCACCTGCTTCAACATCTTGTTCATCTTTCGCTCTTTGCATTATGGTCCTGTATCGTTTCATCAATATATATATATATATATATATATATATATACATTATTTTTAATAAATAATATTAAATTACAAATAATATTAGTAATTTAATATTATTTATTTTTATTATTATTTTCCAATTGTGTATAGATGTATATACCTGAATACATATAAAATACATAAAATGCACGTACAATTAAAATAATAATAATATTCAAGAAATGATAAAACTTTATATATGAAAGATTGACAACAATAAATAACAGTAAATTCTAATAACAACAAAATGATAGATATTTAAAAATAAAAGAAGAGAATCAAGAAATATATATAAATATACATGGAAACTTGCGTTAAATGTGAGAACTACGATTTAATTCTCGTCGTTTGTTCGATGCTCGTTCGATCGCCCAATCGGATAATCCAATTGCGACAGAATTTGAAGCTACTGTCTGTTGCGCAAACGCAAATACTTTCATGTTAAATGTTCATTCGAGAGTTACCAAATTCATCGAAACGTATTGTTTCCAATTTTGGTCTATCACGAAAAAAGGATTCGGTTCTCCGACGGCGAGCGTTGCATGATTTCAACAGGCTCGATATACATACATACGTATGTTATTTTTTTTTTTTCCTCGCAGGTATATCTCGAGGTACACGCACGAGCATGGAAAAATGAGCATAGTCCAGAAGCCGCAAACGCGATTGAGTCAGATGCCGTGGCAAACGCAGTGGCTGCGAGCCACCTCCTTGCGTCACGGAGTCACGGATTCTCGGGCAGAGCCATGGGGAGGGAGAGCGCAATCGAGAGAGAGAGAGAGAGAGGGACAGCGAGCGAGAGGGAAAGAGAGATGGGCGAGCAGCTGTTACATCGCAGGGAGAGTTCGCGGCGCGTGCCATCAGGTGTACCATAATAATAATCAAACAACAATAATAATCCGTTATAGAGTGTATTATTATTATTATTATTATATTACTGTGTTGTTTTTGTTGCTGTTGTCGTTACTGTTATGACTATTTGATCATCGTTATCATTATTATAACAATAATAATTAATCATAAAAATTATTATTAATTATTATAAGAATTGTAACATTATTTTAAAAACAATAAATCAACAAGGAAACGTAAATTTTTCATTTTTGCAAATTTATTTTTTAATTTATTTAATAAGATTCGACCATGTTTATCGAATTATCAATAGTTGCCCAAAAATGCAACGTATATTGAATTTTTCAATAATTGCTGTTTCATTTATGGTCGAAATAAATCCTTCACTGCTTTAGAAATCAAAGGCGAATGACTATTGTTTTGCAAAAAGAAATATACAATTATATTCGTTTATAATTATAAAAAATCTTTGAGATCGTAATTTGTGGGCAAATTAACTGAATATGAATCCCTATATCACAAGGCTTTTTCCACTTCTTCTTTAACTTTACACTTTTGCGGACTTTCTATTGATAATAATGACATTAATAATCAATATTAATTCTTTTTTATGAATACGAAGAGAAACTCCGGAGGTAATTAATATTACTCAATTAATGTCTATTAATAATAGTAAGATCAATTATTAATAATCGCAATCTTCCGTTATAAAAATTAAAAACCAAAAATAAAATAATAATTCGATCCCCGCTTCCTCGCCCACCCCAGCCCTCGAGGGAAGTGGGGATTTTCCCTTTATTCTGTTTGAAAGGGGGGAGAGATTGGATTTTTTGACTTTGAAGGTTTAAGGGGTGAGAAATCGGGAAGCCGAAAAGCAACGAGGCTTCAAACGAGTGGATAGGGTGATAAACAGCCGGAGAAAACTTGATTATATCCGATTCTTCGAGCTCCCACCCTCGGTTGCTCTTTCTTTTCGCCCCGCTCTCTGTACGCGGGATCTCTCGATACCGCATCCCCCGTCGCGTCCGCAGATTAATTATCTAATGGGATGGTAACATCTGTCATCACTGGTCCGATCTACGAGGTATACTCAGCACGCGAGGAAGCGATACTTTCCACGTTTCTCTCTCCCTCCCTTTCCACCCTTCCTTTTACCCTCATTCTCCTCGCTCGAGTATCGCCCCATCAATGAAACCAACGGAACTCGATGACGAGAGTCATCATCGCTGGGCTCGTGCCCCACCCCGGTTTCAACCCAAACAAACTCTATCGACTCGTTTATTTTACAAAGACTTGACTTCGCTTGGGTTCCGTTTTTTGTTTGGGTTTGTTTGGGTTCATTTGGTTTTTATTGTCTCGTATTCTTTTAAACTGAGATCGTAATAATAATTTTCGATAAACGATTCACGATTGTAATGATTTAATTTAATTCATGTTCTATTACATTTTTTTATTAATAATTGATTAATCAGTGTTTTAATTATTCATTAAATTGTGATTAATAATAGATCAGTTGAATCATCATTAATTGCATTTTTATTAACAGTTGATTAACTGAACGGTTATTGTTCGATTAAGTTTTTATTTATCTTTAATTAACCTATCAGTTATTTATCGATTCATTTTTAATTGATGACTGATCGACGAGTTGATTAAGTATCTATTAATTTTTTATTAATAATTAAATCACTAATCGACCTAGTATTTATTTTTTAATTTAATTTAATCTAATTTTTAATTGATCAACATTTTATCGTTCATCCCTTTGAACTAGAATTGTACCACCAAATTGCAACGAACAATTTATTTTTACAATGTCATTCCCTTATAAATTGGAAACGTTGATTTGACAAAAATTCCAATAATTCAATTATTGTTTATTTTTGGAACTCCTCCAAGATCTTTAAGACCAATGACCGGATGTTGTGATACGGAAGCTCACGACTCGAGACCATCACAAATACTTTCGATCCTAAATCGACGTTTTTCTTCTGACGATAAAAACAAATTATAAATATTTTCCATAGGCCTTCCAATCTAAAAAAGTGAAATTCGTTCCAATCTAAGAAAGTGAAATTCCTTTCGAAAAACACATCCAGCGTTTTTTTGATTAACAATTTCACCGAACATTTATTGAAGATATTTTTGAAAAAATCAACTTTAAAGAACCAACTGAATTTCAAAACGGGTTCGACCGTTCATCCATTCGAGACTATCAGGAAAAATTATTCCGATACCGGAAAAAAACGGGTGAAGCCGTTTTTTTCGAACGGACATTATTTTCGAAGAAAAAAAAAACGAGGTCAGTGCGTCCGGCTCCTTGATCAACGGTATTACGATATGAGAGGTCCGATAATCGGACGCCTCGTGCGATGACCAAAAGATTTCGACTCACGAAATGGGGATAAAGAGAGACCGACCGGGAGGTCGAAAAGCCAAAGAGAACTCACTCACTCTCTCTCTCTCTCTCTCTCTCGTTGAGGCAGGGGAAACGGAGAGGGGGTAAAGAGAGGAGTCCACGTTAGATGAACTAATTTGCAAAACGGTCACGCGCATCCTGTGCGCGAGAGTCACCTCGATATAGCGGAGGTGCTCGAGAGAGTTCTCGCTGGGAAGGCACTCTCGACGGCATGCCACGACGTCTGCGCCATTAGATTAGCTCGCGATCGAAATCGAGAAACACTAGAAAGAGACGAAGAGAGGAAGACCGAGAAAGAGTGAGAAAGAGAGAGTAGAGCGGTGCGAGGAGGGTGGAAAAGAGGTGGCAGAAAGAGAAGAAAGATTGGCCTTTAAATCCCGTTAGGTTAGGGTTAGGGTTTTGGATTCGTCTGGCAGCAGCGAGACTACACCTTCGCGTCAGGAGACATGCGTCCGACGTGCGTGCCTACGTTATACCCAGAAGAACCGCGGCAAGCTTGTCTCTTCGGTTTCGAGAGCGCGCCGCGAGACTTCCCGATGACGAACGTTCCTCCTCGCCACCGGTGTGGGCTTGCGCGCGCGTGCTCAGAGTCTCTATGTGATTCGGTTCTTAAAGACGCGCGGAACATCGAAGATATTAATTACACGGATTTTCTAAAGAACTTTTCTCTTAGACGGTTGGAGTTTTAGGGAAAAATCGAAAGGCGATCTCTTCAGGGTTGATGAACGCAGGGCGTGGTACTTTTGCTTAGGGAGAAAAATTCTTCGAGTTTGAGATATCAAGGAGTTCGAAACTACAACTTTTGTAAAATTCGTGCCAACAAAAGCTTTACGAAATTTGTAGTTTTGGAATATTAAAATTCGGAATTTTGAACTCTCTGGTCGATTCAAGTTCTGGTTTTCTACCCCACCCCACCTGGCGTGTATCTTCTAGTTCTCTTTAAATACGTTTTAAAGATCTACGTATCGATAAATGATATCACTATGTTTCGAAATCACTTTTTTCATCGACGGTTGGGCCTTGAAGGAAAAATCGAGCATCGGTGGTCTCTGCAGGATTCATGGACGCAGGGATTGATTCTTTTGTTTTAGGAGAAAAATGCTTCCGGTTCGAGAAATCGCGGTTTTTAACGATGGGATAGGATCTCAACAGTGGGGAAATTGAAAAGAGAAAGGGAGAGTTATTTTGATCGAAGGAGACTCGATCAAACGTCATCAAAATTCTACATTTTGAGATTGGTTGATTGATTGATTAATTGATATAATTTATTATGCCCGAGCGGACTTTTGGGCAAAGAAAAGTGAGCGTAAAGAAAAATAATACAATAAAAATTAGAACAAAAACAAAATGAGTAAAATTAAATAACACAATGACAAAAAATTGTAGAAATATAGTAAATAGTACAATAAAAAGTAAGAAGTACAATAAACCAAAACCATAACTTAAACTCAAAGTAAATAAAGGGAGAGAGATAATGATGATGATGATGATGATAAAGTTGCCTAGTATAACAATGAGGCAAGATAATTAAAATAACAAATAAATCAATTATAAGAAATTGAGAATAAAATAATAACATAATGATAATAATGAAAATAATATAGAAAGCAAATAAAAGAGAAGAAATAATACAAAATAAACCAAGATAAGACAATAATAATAATGAAGTGAGAGAGAGGGCAAGGGAGAGTATTTGATAGAGGAAGGCTCCATCAAACGTCATAAAAAATCTACACGATTTGTCAGGCTCCCAACAATGGGAAAATTGGAGAGAGAGAAAGAGAGGTGATCTTGATGAAGAGGAACATAGGTAAAAACGAGGTGCTCTAAAAGTGAAAAAAAAATGAAGAGCGAGCAGGGCTGTGCAACGCTGGACAGGTGCAACGTAGATGCGTTTTGCCCCCGCACTGCAACAGCTGTCACCTTGCCCTATGCCGGGAGAAAGAGAGAGGGAATGGAAGGACTCATCAAGCAAGAGAGAGAGAGAGACAGACAGAGGGAGACAGACAGAGAGAGAAACGTGCAGGCGCACGCGCCACCAACCGCACCCACATTTGAACGTTACGTTGCACATCGTTTTATCTGCCTTTCTCTGCGCCTTTTGCTCCATCCTGCTGATGCACCAGAGCCGCTCTCTTCGCCATTGCATTCGAGCGAGCCTCGCGAGTGTGTGCGTTCCTGTGGGTACGTATATCTCTTTCTCCTTCGCTCAACAGCCGAGCGTTTCTCCCTCGTTCACGCCGTAACGGTCAACGATCTCTCCTCGTCAGCGGGTGCAAATGAACGAGTAGACGAGAACGCGCGTAAGTGTGCGTCTATCAGAATGCCACGTACAGAACGCCACGTACACCCACCAATTAGTCCACGGATCGATATTTCCGCAACTCATTTCTCGTCCACTTTGCTCGAAAAGGATAGAGTACGATGGCCCCAGGGGGATTGAGTATGATGGCTCTTCGAATGGACCAGCAAGCGTTTGGGCCTTTGGAGCTTTGGTTTCGTATTGACGGTTACTGATCTTCGAGAAAGGACAGCTGGAATGAAAATACTATTCATTTTTAAAGTTCATTGGGATTTGATTGATTCGAGATCAATCGTTTCCAATGTTTATTGAGATTTGGTGATTCGAGACCAATCATCTTCAAAGTTCATTGAAAATGACAATTCAGTAAAGCATAGAAATAGTGACTTGGAATTGGGATTTAGACGTCTTATTTCCGTGCAGTTCTAATCTAATGAGCATGTCCAATGCTCGAATGATTTATTTGGCGCATTGGCTAGTTAACGGCAAATCAATCAAGATGTTTCTCTTCCTAGAAAGTCGAGCGGTATGTAATCGCGGCTGATACCCTAAAAATCACAAGTAGATGCTAATACTTTGATGGCACGACGAAAATAGAAGCTTCATCAAAGATTATGATCAACAGACCAAACATAGTGAAAAAGCGCGACAAAAAGTGAAAACCCCGATACATTAAACATAGCTAAAAGAAACAACAAAAAATAAAGATAATCCAATCACTAATCCCAAACGACGACAATCGCCGACCAAAAAAACCTTCAACAAATGGTTCCCTGCGACGATTCGTCGATCGAGTTTGGTTCACGAGGAACGAAAATTGCTTCCCTTTTAGTCGTATATGAGACCCAGGGCAAGGTCACACCTCTGTGTTGAGAAAAGGGAACTGACGAGGCAGGGCCCACCTGCGAACGAGTACACGCTCGAGCGAGCTAAAAAAAAGGAATGAGAGAACGGTGGACGTGTGGTGTTTTAGAATAGAGAAATAGTAGCGTAAAAGTGGCGAGCGCGAGGTTGCCGCGATAGCGAGCCAGTTATCGTTATCGGCTTAGTGCTCCCGCTTCTCTCTCTTTCCCTCTTTCTCCCCCCGCCCTTCCCGCCTCTTCGAGAAAACGGACAACCTAACCAATACTCCGCAAAGTCGCCAAACTTGAATACGTACAGCGGATACGTAAAGAGAGAACTTGAGAGAGAGAGAAGGAAAGAGAAAAAGTATTTATCAGCTCATGAACGTCCGGAAAGCGAAATGACCGTTGTGCGTCGCGGAAGAAAAAAAGAACGGTCGAGAACGATAGCGAATTGTGAAGAAACGATGTATCGACGGTACGACCATTTTTCCCACAGTTCGAACGGCGAACGACGAAAAAAAGAATCATGGAAGCACAGTAAACGCGAGAATGACAGGACACGATTGTTTTTTTTATTTTTTATTATTATTTTTTTTTTATGTCTTAGACCAGAGGACAGCTCAGTCTCGTTACGAGAGTAATTAGTTCCGCGAAAGCCTGCTATGCCGAGCAAGCGAAATACCTGTATTTGTGTATGTGTCTGCCTCGGTACACACGGACACTTTCAGAAACGCAGCATTTCGCTTGCTCGGCAGATCGCGAGGCGAGTCGCGGGGGTGGAGCACACGATGCACCGAGTGAAAGTGCACGAGCCCGGGGAGCACCGTACCGCGGGTATATTACGATACCCGATTATCGCGGACGCGAGTTTTCGCGAGAGCGAGTCCGATGAGCGCCACGGAGAAAGATGTCGAAACACAGGCGTGCAAGCGCAGAGTCCAAGACTGCACGTTGCATAGGATGAGAGTGGGGTTTGGTGGTGGTGGGGGGGGGGATTAATTTGTTACTCCAAACTACTCTAAGATGTCCCCTGACACATATGAGATTTGTTCAAAAAATAAGGTGACGTTTATTATTTATCGAGAAAAATATTTGTTTATTGATCGATATTTATTCTGTGACCTTTGAAGTAGTTTTCATCGAATCCGATTTTCGAAACCCTTCTGATACGCACTTTTAAGTATGGTTTTTGTCTCCTCAATCGTCGCAAATTTCCGTCATTTCGTGGCTCTTATCAGCTTTGGAAAGAAAAAAAACGTCGCGGGGAGCAAATCCGGCGAATACGGTGTCGTGATCGCGGTTTTTCGCGGAGCAACGACGAATGAACAGGTGCAATGTTGTTTTCGATAGCAAAATGATCGCCAAACACACCGAAACGCGTTTAATCTTATGCAGCCATGAGCATCCATCAATTCCAGGGACCAATTTTGCTTGTTCCACTAATTTAATTATTATATTGAAATAACGATCTAATCAAAAGTACTTTCTTTTTCATCTTCACCATAGCAGCAGCATTACTATATTGAAACAATAATAACTTCAATGACAATTAATATTTTTCAATTTAAAAAAAAAAACAAATAATTTTCACCAGAATACGTATCACCAATAATAAAATTCCCCAAAAATTGGCATGTCAATATTAAAAATAAATAAATATTGATTTAGTATTTTGAACATATTGATTTTCTTCAAATGTTTAATATTTTTATTCAATATTTTCTTTAATCGACAAAGCAAATATTAATTCATTTTTTTCACATATTTTTGAATATATCAAATACTTTTATTCAATACTTCTTGTCATAAAAAAATAATCATTGGTTTATTTTTTCACATTTTTTATTTTCCATATATTTATTTATAGTTTTTTTTCCTTTTAATTGAAATAAATAAATATTGAGTTGTTTTTCTTAACAAGTGAAACTCCCCGATCTTTGGGCGATAAGTTTAAAAAAATAGATAAATGCTTGCTTATTAAATTTAATAATAAATGATTTAATAATTGATTATCAAATAGATAAATGGCTGTTTTTCCGCCTTGAATCGGCTGACTCGCGCTCGTTGACGAAGAACGGAGATCGGTGCGTGGCTGGATTTCCGTCGTTCGTGATCTCCGGGATTCCGCGGGGGAATACACGATTGCGAGGAACTTGTCACGAGTCTAGGAGAATGATATTAAGTAGGAGTTTCTCACAGTTGCGAGTAAGATGAAACTGGGAAAAATTGAGAGTCATCGAGAGCCTGACCGAGGACACTTGATCCAACTCGGTATACACAGCGGCACGAAACGTGCACGCGTCATAAGAAAACATTATGTACGTTTTATCTCATGGGATATACGTACTCCTTGGGCTCGGAGGCTTCTTCTTCTTCTTCTTCTTTTTTTTCCTTTTTTTTCTCAGGCTGAACGACCATACTATTTACATAACAATGGAGCAAGTAAGGATCACGTAACTCGCTCGTTCGCGTCTTGTCGCTCATTCTTTTAATTTTTCGCTGTACGAGCTCGAATGGATGCACGAGAATTATTTTGACATTATTGTACGCGTGAAAAAAGGGAGAAAGAGAAAGAAGATATTTCAAAAGTCTATAAAAACGATAAGAACTCAAACAAACCGAACCAAATTGAAAATGGCTGGGTGCGACCCAAACAAACCCAAACCACGTATAACCGGACTGAAGCACACCCGAATGAATCAGGCGGGCCTGAACGAGCCCAATCAAACCTAAAAGTGATAAAGGGAAATTATATGAATCCAAATATTGCTAAAAAAGAATTAAACAAACCCGAATATGCCCAAAGATAACGAAACAAACCCAAACATGCCCGAAGACAGCGAAATAAACCGAATCATTGTTTGGGTTGTTTGGGTTAAGAGTTGTTTGGGTTAACAATTCCAAACAGACCCAAACAGAAATTAACAAAGCCAAACATGCCTGAAGAGAATCAAACAAATCCAGACATACCCAAATAGAATTCAACAAACCAAAACAAGCTTTAAGAGCGTGAAACAAACCCAAACGTGTGCCATAGAGAATGAAATAAACCCAATCAGGTCTACGGTCTCGATTTAACCAAACAAAATCAAACCAAGCACACAGAAACAACCTCCGACAAACCCTGCGAGCCTGAAATAGATGGGAAGACGACTAAACGAACCCAAGAAAACAAAAAAAATCGGACAATGCCCAAACAAATGAAAACAAAGCCAACGAGGCCCAAGAGGAAATAAACAAAGCTAAACACGCCCAAAAAGGAATGGACAAAGCCAAATGGTTCCATCGAGAAATTGACAAAGCCAAACGGTTCCAAGGAGAAATTGACACAGCCAAATAGTCCCAGCGAGCCCCATTGTACCCAAGCCCAAACAAACAAACAAAAATGGAGCACAACCCAAACAAGCCAAAACTAAGAACCAAACAAATGAAAACAAAACCCAATAAATCCGAGAAGAAATTACCAAAGCCAAACAGTACCATAGGCAAGTGAAAGAAACCAAATAAATGAAAACAAAGCCCAATAGGCCCAAGAAGAAATTAACAAAGCCAAACAGTCCCAAAGAGACGTAAAAGAAACCAAACAGGCCCAAAAAGAAATAGACAAAGCCAAATAGTCACAGCGAGCCCCATTGAACCCAAACAAAACTCAACGTACCCATTTAGAGCTCGCTTGAGCCTTATTGGGTATTTTTTAGGTACGTATTTTTTAAGAGCTTGCTTGGTTCTTATTGGGTGAGTCGAGTGTTGTTTAGATCCAATCGGGCTTGCGGAGACCGTTTGGGTTTGTCCATTTCTCTTGATCCGTAGCATCCTCCAACCTTGATATCTAGGAGAGTAAGTAATAAGAACCTAGCGATAAGAGCCAAGCAAACTTCCCATCATTATAGGAACTGTACTTTGCTCTTATTAGGTACGTTCAGTTTTGTTTGGGTTCAATTTCGCTCGCTGAGACTGTTTGGGTTTGTCCATTCCTCTTAAACTTGATAACCTTGATGATAACCTTGAACATGACAAATCTACAAGAATCAATGAACCGAAAACCAATCACGGCACAAGGATTATCACGCCTATATGAAAACGTGGACTTTCCCATCCACGCACTCACATGAATACGTACAAGAACGCTCGCCCTCGTGAAAATTGATTCTCGCGAAGGATGGAGAACCGTTGAACCCTCTCGAGGTGAACGAGGGTGGAAATCAGGAAATATCTGCCGAACATCGAGATATAGAGAACAATGAAAATGGAGAAACACAAAGAGAGAGAGAAAGGGAGGGGAAAAGAGAGTGCCAGGAAGAGAAGGGGGAGTGGGCATCGACGGCGCCAAACAAATGGTTAAAGTGATTTGGTGTTGTGGCGCTGGATCGCGATGGCAACCAACCTGGAGGTCGGTGGTCATAGCAACCTGGGGAACTATATGATTCCCCTGTGCGCTCCTTCTCACACCCCCTCGCTCCCTTTTGCCCTCCTCGCTCTTTCAACTCACCAAAGTCTGCCCGTTCGAAGGCTTTTGTACCGAATTCTGAGAAAAAACAAACCAACCCAATATTCACGATTAGCTGGGGGAACGTTGAAGGAAATTTCGATCGGTCGGTGGATATATTATTTTGAATCCGATTTCGAGTCGGCCTATCAGGGGATGTTAAATTCCTGGTACTTTGATACTGAGATGCGTTTAAACGAGCGATTCGAAAGATTCGGACGGTCTTCATTTATATAGGGCATTAATAATTATAAATAATTTATTTTTATGGTTATTAATATAAAGAGAATAAGTAAGTTACAAAAATAGAAAAAACGTTCGATTTTCGTTGACTTTTTAATTTAATTTTACTTTAATTATTTCTCATTTAAAACGGTAATGAAATCTTACGATGGCAAATGTAAAACCGGCATTTTTTGCTTTAAAAATGTTAATAAACAATAAAGTTAATATTCTGACAAAATTTCATCGTTACTGCATGGCTGATGAGAACGGTGGTAACGTCAATAAAGATCCTTCCAAATTAAAACATATTAGCATACTGTTAACATAATAACAAAACTGATACATAACTGGACACGTTTTTGTACATGAATAAGAATCTATAATTTCCCGGTGTTGGCAGAAAATTGAATGTTTATATAAATACCATTTAACATAACACGTAACCATTCACTGTAGATAAAAGAATGAATCAATAAAAAAAACATTATTCGCCTATGAGGTCGAAAATATTATAAAGTTTGATTCTGCAGGTCACTAGAACTTGCCCATAATCTCGAAAGCATTGAAGATTTTTTGAATATCCATTTCAGAAAATCGGGTTTTTGAAATTTCTAGCTCAGACGATCAACTCTAATTTCCTTCGAGCTGATGCAGACTTCAACTCCAGATTGTGAAATCAAATATTCTCCATGTCTCCGGAGCTTTTCAAAAATTTTGAAAATCTTTGGAAAATTCCCGAGTGTTTTTGGTAATTATCTAATCCAAACAAACCCAAACTGAATGAAAATAGAGCTCGGAATTGCTTAATAGTGTTCTTTTCGTTGTTTGGGTTTGTTTGAGTTGGAATCGCTTGGTAGTGTTCTTTTGGTTATTTGGGTTTGTTTGGCTGTATTCTAGTTTGTTTGGACTTGTTCGGCTTTTTTCTAGTTTGTTTGGGTTGAAATCGTTTGGTAGTGTTCTTTTGGTTATTTGGGTTTGTTTGGCTGTGTTCTAGTTTGTTTGGGTTGAAATCGCTTGGTAGTGTTCTTTTGGTTATTTGGGTTTGTTTGGCTGCGTTCTCGCTTGTTTGGGTTTGTTCGGCTTTTTTCTAGTTTGCTTGGGTTAAAATCGTTTGGTGGTGTTCTTTTGGTTGATTTTCGTTGAAGGAAAATGTGCCTGGGTTGCGTCGCTCCAGGGGATAAGCTTAGAGGAGGGTCAAACGTGATGGCCTCCAGAGAGTATTTCCAGGGTGTATGTACGTATCCGGCGTATCTACCCTCGAAGACCAACAAGGGGCGCACAGAGGCCGCCGAGATAGCGCGAGCAGGTGGAAAAGAGGCCAAAGGGGTTGTTCGTGTAACCCTCCGCATGAACGAGAGAAGAGAGAG
Organism: Ophioninae sp. A BG-2022a; assembly: GCA_030523105.1. Taxonomy (NCBI): domain Eukaryota; kingdom Metazoa; phylum Arthropoda; class Insecta; order Hymenoptera; family Ichneumonidae; species Ophioninae sp. A BG-2022a. The sequence goes on along the minus strand of JAPYZI010000181.1, from coordinate 148,193 downwards.
ACAGAGAGAGAGGAGAGGAACAGTAGGGGAGGAATACGAGGGAGAGCCAAAACTGGCGGATCGGGAGGAGAAGAACGCGAAAGTGATTGCCTTGTGTGTTTCTCCATTCGCGTTTCCATGACTACTCGTATGTTGCTCATCCATTTCTCGTGCGTGAGTCTCCTTTATTGTGCGCACGTTTACTCCTCTCTCGAATTTTTAATTCCATGTATTTTAATATTCGTCATATCAAAATTTCGTTTAATTCTAATTGCGATTATTTTTTCACACGAAAAAATTCGTAATTGGAACCAAAATCGTAATTGTAATAATTATCCGTTGTTCGCAAATTAATTGGAACATAATTATTGTTACTTTCTGTTACGTTCGAATTAATAAGTATTAATTAATTAGATCGTAATTAGTATAAATCGTGGTTAAAACAATGATTAATTATTTATACCTTAATTAGAACGTAATTAGAACAAATCGTAGGTAAACACAATGTTTGTTTAATTCATTTTGTATGTACATCAGGATTAGTTTATTCGATTGATACCTTAATATCAATCCGTGTTACAAAATTCTACAATGTTTTCTTACCTTGTAGACTTCGATTAGAATAATTATAGGATTAATTAAATTAAGTATTTCTTTCTAAATTATAGATTTAATAATATTAGTTAAAGTAAATAAATGTATTGAGTCATAGAATTATTATAGTAATGAATTGTGATAGTAATAAAATTATTATAATTATCGTCATAATTTTATAATAACTAATAAAGCGAGTAATCTTTTTTACAAATGATAAAATAAGTAAAATATAACTTCTCTTATTATTTACAATAAAATATGCTCTTAATATGTGTCGATATATTTTATTATTCAAAACAAAATCACTCGAACAAGTTAAAAAGTATTGATAGCAAAAAAAACTTTTAAACAATATGATAATAATGCTATGCAAAAAAGTAACAAAGATTTTTTATTTAAATCTCGAGTATACATCGATCAATCTCTCATATCAATGTAATAGCATGACAAACCATACACCCCCCCCCCCCCCGCCCCGCCGCTCTTGACGAATGTATCATAGTCCCACGTTCGGTTCAGGGGCTGCAAATGAGGGGTAGCGGGGTAAAAAAACGACAAAAAACGGAAAAAGGGGGAGTTGGACTTTTAAACCCACGATCCCCCGACTCCCACGCTTCGAGCTGCGCCCTCGCGAGACACCTGGCCGCGGCTGCTGTAACCCCCGAAACAAAAGACACCAATAACTCTTTTGCACGAAACTCCCCACCTCGACAGCCCCGAAATTGAAATCCAAAAAAACATAAGAGAGAACATTATTATTATTATTATTTTTTCGTTTTTGAAACATGTTTTTTTACCATTTTTTAAGGGGGAACTGCAACAGTGAGTAAGAGGAGAATTTTTTCAATTCAATTACTGGGTTTTCTGCGGGCTCGATAAAAAATGGAAAAATTATGAAATTTTTCAAAAAAATGAACTATAGCTGAAGGTCAATAAATGAGAGAATAAACGCCCATCGGAAATTTCTCTCTTCCTGGCAGGATTGAAATCTCCGTTGATTCGTATAAAACCAAAAATAAATAATTAGAGAAAAAGAAAATGATAAAATTTAAAATATGCAAAAATAATAAAATGTTAAAGTTGCAAAAATAATCAAGTTCGCCATCGATCCGCATTAACGTCGCTATTGTTGAGCGCTGCCGTTCTCGATTTTCTTTATTTTTCGAAAAATCGCGACGTTTGGAAAATCAAAAGTACTACTTTGACCCAAAATATTTTCATTTGAGATGCTTCGAATAACAGTCATTTTGAAAAACGAAAAGAATCAGACGTCTCTCAATTATTCTCTCGTTATCGAGTTATCGTTCGCGTAACGGTTCGAAATCTAAACTAAAAGAATTTTTTTTTTAAGTCCATGTTACGGAGAAAATACAAAGTTTATACAATATATATCATTGACATTAAAAAATTGGAAAAATCTGGAAATCCCGAGCTTGACGTCCCCGTGATCGTGCGATAATTGGACGCACGATCGTTTGACGATACAAATCTGGCGGGTCTCCCTTCGTCATGGATTTACGATGACAATAAAAAAAAGAAGAAAAAAGAAGAAGAAATGAAAATAAAAGAAGAATACGAACGCGCGTATGTACGACGTACTCCGCGTGAACCGATATCCCCCCCCCCCCCCCCCCTCTTTTTCTTCTTTCGTTTCTCCTTCCCTTTCGCGTACACGCGATCGCCCGAACATCACGAATTCGTTGCGAAAGGATTGGGCCCGGAAAGAAAATACCGCGATAGACCGATGCGGTAAAAAATAGTTCAGAGAAAACTGCGCGTGTCTTCTTGCGCACTCGTTAAAAATTATCCATAGGACGTTTTTTTTTTTTCATTACCGCTGAATTACTGACTCAATTGGACTAAACTTCGACTCAATTTCGGAGCAAGGCTTGAGACAAAAATCGGAGATGCATATAAAAAGACAATATATAATATATATTTAATAATAATAATAATAATAATAATAAGCCTATTGATATATTAAAAATGGTAGTAAATATTCGGAAGTGTAACTCCTGTCAGAATCGAGGCGAATTTTTGTGTTTGTTTGGGTTTGTTTGTTTGGTTTCCCGCTTTTCAAGTGCACTTCCGAAAATTTACCAATATAGATAATTCATATATATATATATATATATACATATTCATTATTCATTATTAGGCTTATATTCATTCAATTTATAATATCATAACAATAAATAATAAATAAATTAAGAAATTGATTTTTCAATATTGTATGCAACATTCATATAGTAAATATAATAAAGCAATGAATATTTATTATTAAGACATATTAAGTAAATGTATGTGAGTACGTAAAAACCTATGGTGGTATAAGTCGATACGAAAGAAAAAATGTATCAATATTTAATTTTTTTTTAATTCATAAAAATAAAGGTCCATTTGTTTTTAATCGAGATCGAGCCAAAATATACTTGAACAATAATATGAAAAAGGAAATCACGATGTAAACCTTTTTACGAGGATCGTATGTGCGACAACATAATTTCGCTAACGAGACGATCCCCTAAACAATATCTATAAATGTGGTCGCTGTTGATTTTGGGGATTTGAGAAACAACACAGCGTTAAATATGGGTACGGGAGCATGATTCAAGGACGATTGTCGGAATCGTTTATTCTTAAAATAATCTTTTCCCACTCAGATATACATAAACATATAAATATTTATAAAAATGATTGTTTATTTATTTATTCATCCGGATGTTAATAAATATTTCTTATTGAATAATGAATAAAAGTAATTAATAAATCGTACGAACCAATAAACAATTCTTGCTCCCAATTGAATCACGATCATCAATAATCCTCGAAGCAACGGATAACAGCTTCCCGCAACAGAGATAGCTCAAACTTCCAAGTCCGCAAAATCCTGATTTCCCTATAGAAGCCTATATCTCAGTACACGTGTGTCATACGATAGCAAATGAGAGTTCTCGAAGAAACACGCACGACGATCGTCATTTTCGACACGAGGTTCTTCTCCACCCCCTCTCTCTCTCTCCCTCTTAATCTTTTTTTTCTCGCTCTCTCCTGGTCTCCGTTGCGATTCGTCTGTTTCGAGTGGCCTTTCCCACACGTAGGAATTGTTCGTAATGACCCGATGATCCCGGGGATCGTCCGTATATAGCGATCGTCGTTGCGCACAACATCCTCGTCGTCGTCATCGACGTCGACGTCGACGACGCTGTTTTTCAGCCGTCTCGAGATCACAGATTTCAACGAACGTAAGCAATAATGAAAATCAAGAGGCATCTCATCGCTGATGTTAATATTGATTCGAATTAAATACGAAATTCTCTTTGGTCATTTGAGGAGGTGAGGGAAAGGAAGAGGGGGAAGAAGGGTGACGAACGATTTCCTGATTATGCACGAGAGATCAAAAAAAAGGTCAGAGATATAACGAGACCGCGAGGTGGCCTCTTCTTTTCTTCGTTCTATTTTTTCCTCCTTCCGTTTCACGATCGTTAAAAGCCTGGGTGCTTATGGCTGAAACCAAGAGCCGGACGCTCCGATCGCCCCGCCGTCAACATCCAAGTATCGCGAGTCTATGAATATTGATACGTGCGCTCTTTGATCATTCCTTGATCCGAGGGGTCATGAAAACGCTCCCCAGGTAGATTTATTCTGATGAGGCTCTCATCGGGAATTCTATCTTCGACGAGGTCTCCGAGGCCTCCTCTCGCGACCTCTTCGTCCTCTCGTTTCAGCTGGTCAACTTTCTTGGAGATTTCGACAACAGGGGAACCTTTCTTCTCAACGTTCGAATCCGTTTTCGCGACGAGCCGGAACTAACTAATAATTTATCGAATTGTCGTTTGTCGGTCGGGCGACTTTTTTTTTAGGTGTGTCACCGTAATAACTCACTTTTTTGTTGTTATTGCATATTTTGATTTTGTTTCAAAGTTTATTGAATTGATAAATCGATATATATATATATTTTTTGTTAGGTTTTCCATTTGTTTATAGTGAACTATTATTTCTCGGGTGATCAGCATTTCCGTTATTTATTTTTCATTAATTTCTTTCTCTTATAGTCGTAATGATAATTTTCCTCGATTATTATTTTTCGAAAATAATGTTTTGTTTTTATATTCTTTTCATTTCATTATTGTAATTTTTTATAATTTTTGGTAGTTGAACATTTAGTACTCAATCTTGAAATATTTTCTATCTTTCTCAATATTATAATTTATCACTGTCAATGATACAATATAATATTTAATATACATTTTACTTTTTTTTCGATATTTTTTTAATTCATGAATTCATTTACCTATTAAAGCGTGAATAAATAAATTTAATAAATAAATAAATTACACTTTGTAAAAAAAGAATATTATAAATATAAGACTATATGTTTTGAAAAACGTAGAGTAAAAACAAGTCCTAACCGCTCGGTAAATTCGAACGATGTTTCAATCGATCTCAACCTCGCACCGTCTCTTTGCCAACGTTTCGCAGTCTAGAACGCGGAGGACTCGCACAGAAGGATGAGAGAACGTGCGACGGTTGCATGCGCGAAGAGCCGCACGTATGACCACAATTGTCACGTGTATCCATAAAAAAAGATCCACAGAGAGAGATAGATAAATAAATAGAGAGACAACGAAAGATAGAGTGAGAGGGAGAGCGATAAAAAGAAATAGATAAATAAATATATATAGAGAGAGAGAGACGAAAACAAACACAGAAAGACAAAAACCCACACATAAAAAAGGCTTCCCGAGCGTGACACGCGATTTCCTTCAGAGCGCGATATCGCACAAAACCGATCTGCAATTACGATTACAACGAGTAATACCCATAGCCCCTGAAAAATAACGAACTTAAAAAAAAGTAATGAAATGTTTCATTGATTCGATTAGCGATATTTTTTCACTCCAAAACTTAACAACCGTTAAGAAAACTCAAAAGTTCTTTAAAATGTGTGAGGTTATGTCAGTCCTTCAGAGGTCCCTGAGTCATCATTACAAGGTTAGGTTGGCCTAACAGCTGAGTTGCAGATAGGGATGCCACAGTAGCAATTAGTCGACACGTAAAGAGGCTAAACACACCGTACCGCTCTTAAAAAAAAAAAAAATACATAAATAAATGAACAAATATACAGATAACCGACGCTGATGGATGGGCGGTCGGAGCGCGGCTAAGGTGATTACCGAAATTAAGCAGGATCGGGAGGGGCTGATACTTGGATCGGTGACCGCTCAGCCGTGCTTTGGCATCGACCAGTCAGCGGGAGGCCGATTTTTCCGAGGTCTTCGTGTACATACTTTTACGAAGAGTCTTTACACCACGGAATCAGAAGAATACAGGGCCGTATATACCGATACGGGTTTTCCACAATTTCCCCGTGACCTTGGCAAATGGGGTACATTGTAGCGTAAGTCGGCCGTCCCCGCAATGGGGGTTAGGTTCTGCTGGAGTATTGAACAGGGAACGAAAATACGATGGAACAGGGAAGAAATATGGCGGAAAAAGGAAGAAACGTCGTGGAATATTTGAACAAGGAGGAAGGGCGGACAGGTATTCGAATTTTGTTGAAAATACAAATATGGTTGATAATCGGAAGAATTGTAATCGAAAAGTTTTCTTCGTGTAAAAACAATCGAAAATATCACTTCCGATGCGAAATGTTTTGGAAACAACTTCTATTGGGAAGTCGAAAAGTTCTGAAACTTTCAAAAATCTTGAAAAATTGGAAAAACAATATAGAAAGTGAGATTTCATTGGAAATACGGAAAGAACTGATCGATTTGGGGCTCGGATGAAATTCGTGAAGATTTTGAATGTGATTTCAGGGTATTGAACAGGGTGGAACAGGGAAGAAATTTTGCGGAACATTTGAACAGGGAGAGATGGTAAAAGGTACAAGTAAAAGCCCTAACACCGGATACCCGTAGAGAAGAAATCAATAAAAAAAGGATAATAAATAAATATACAAACAAACAAATAAAACAAATAAATCGAGACAGAAATTCAGGGAAGGAAACGACACATTTTACAACCGGAGAAGGTAACATTATCGTGGACGTTATGTGCAGATATTCATAAACGGGCTCTCCGGCGGCAAAGGTTGGAGAGGAGGGGGGAGGCGGGTAACGTTTGCGATAAGTGCGTGCATTCTCAAAGAGGCGGAGACACGTTGAACGAAGCGAGATAGAGAGCTTCGCGAGTTGCTCTTCGCGGGATTAAAAGCGAATGCTAATGAACGAGTTACGAAGCGGATAGGCCCACGAGAGTTCTCGCAGCAAAGGAGCGACGAGGGACGAGGGAAAAAGGGGGGAAAAGAGGGTGAAGGAGGAGAGGGAGAGGGAGGGGGCCTCGACGATAGACCGGACGCTCCGTTCGTGTAAATTTATGCAAATCGAAATTTATCAGTGCGCTCTTCGTCGAGAAACCGAGCTCCGCGTGGGTTCCTTCGACTCGCGCGACAATCACCTCACTCAGCTGCTTTATTTTACGGCTCGCTACTCGGATAGGACCATTTTCGGGAATTTTACGTTGAACTTTTTGTTTTTTTGGTTTTTGTTGTTTGGGTTTGTTTTTTCGATGCACGTTGGAAAGCTTGAGCCTTTGGCGCCGTTCGGCTTGGTTGGGAGACTGAGGAAGGGCGGAGGGGAGTCTCGCTGCTGATATGAAAAATGGTACATCGGAATCACGTAGTAGGTCGCTGCGAGACGATAAACGAGGGACATTCTAATCACCCTTCGTACACCTCGACGTTGTTTATTTTACGTGGGAAAGAATGGAAAAAAATGGGTTAAAAGGGTTAAAGGATTATGGCATTTTGGAAAGAGAGGAGGATTGAGAGGATTTATCTTGGTTGTTCACGATTGAATGAGAAGTTCGTTGGGATTGAGATGAGGGATATGAGGAAAACGATGGGAACCGCACTGGACCTCATAGAGATACGAAGGAGAAGGAGAGGAGGCGGGATGCTTCCGGATGGGTATTAAAAAACCGCCGGAATTCTTGACGATTCAAAAAATTGTATCTTTTGGTGGAGTCGCTTGTGAATGGATGGATCAAACGCGATTAATCGTGGGAAAACAGCTTTTGCAGATTTTCATGGTTGCGAAACGAATTGAAGGTTGCGCATTCTGGAAATATTGTGTAGCCAGGAATTACGTTTGTTTGGGTTTGCTTGGGCTAAGGTTAAAATAAGTAGACTTTAAGTTTTTAATGTTCATAAAAACAAATAGGTTATTGAACAGTGATCAGAGGAAACTCAATTGAGCTTTTCGACATTTTTGCCGAGTTTTGGGGGAATTATTGATAACAGTAGGTAGATCTGATAACTAGATTTCGAAATTGCGATATTTTTGGTGTTGAGCAGTTGGAGCAGATGTACAATCACTGACGAAATTTCAGTCGAGCACGCGCGAATATCGTCGAATTTGTATCGATTTATCATTGACAGATGAAAATAAACATTTTTAAGCATTAATTCGTCAGTAAATGAGCAAATTATAATTCTCATATCAGAAGAAACGATCGAGATCGTTAAAATATTAAAATATAACCGAGACCCGGTCGTTCTAGAAATTCAGAAGAATTTTCGAAATTGGATCTCAAGCTGCTCGATCTTAATAATAATTAATGAACTCCGTTGTAACTTCAATAACAATAATGATTGATAGAAAAAAAATGAATCCTGAAAATCGCACGTGCCCCATTTTGAATCAGCAACGATAAGAACGTTAGAAAATTCGAGTCCTTTCGAGGAGTCCGGCTGTTTCACTGAGCCAGCAGAAACCGTTAGCCCTATGAACCGGGGAAGAGAAAAAAAAGGTGGCTCGCTTTAGCAACGGAAAAGTAAACGAGATCGCGTCGCGTTTCCGGTGAATAAAGAGAGCAAAAGCGAGAGAAAGAAGGTGAATTTTAACGTTAGTGCAAAAAGGCGATTGGCCGATATGCCGAGGAAAAAGGGCAGGGCCAAGACTGACCGTTGGCCAGGCTGCTCTGGTTTTCGTATCTCGAAACGGTCGCGAGCCCTCGAGTGGGGTTAGACCGCAGTCTATCCGTTGCTCTACATTTTTTAACGAACGAGTACGTCGAGGCAACGAGAGCAGGAGTAAACTCCAATAGAGAGAAAGAGAGAGAGAAATGTCGTCCAGGTGAAGGCGAAGGTACATGCAAAGAGTCAAAAGCCTCCCCACCACCTACGATAAATACCAGTTATCGGTTCCTTCAAGAAAACATCGTAGCGTTTACCATCCAGTTGCGATCGTTGGGAGGCTTTTTCGAACCGCCAAATTCGATATTCCCATGCGAGAGCGAACCGGAGGGTGTAAGCAAGGAAGAAAAAAGGCCGGGAGAGTCACATGTGGCAACGAGTCCCGGAGGTATACGTTGGATACCTAAAGAGATCAATGTGCAACGGATTTTTCGTCGACCTGATTTAAATGAGCCGGAGGATCGCCCTTCCAGGTTGGTCAACGATCACGAGCCCTAGCTACGCAGATGCGCCCTTTTCGTCCCAACATGAGTTTCGGACAACGTCCAGGTAAATTTGGGATGACCGCGTGTCCGTCCCAATAATCAGGTCACTTCCAGGTAAAAAATTGACCATGGGAAAATTTGTTGCAGATCGCCTCGTTGCTTACGAGAATTATTATTTTTTTCTTTTTGCCTACGCGAGGAGAGTTGCGATTGAGAATTGGAGTACCTCGGGTGGTTGGAGCCAAGTGGATGAAAATATGAGAATGGAGAAAAAGGTACGTGCCACTTTCGAGCCCAATAAAGAATCGTAATCGAAAGGACACCCTCCCCGAGTATCGTGCGATTTTCACCCTTCGGGTCCAGTGACCGTAGGCACAATGCCAACGATACTCTCTCACGTTGCTCGCGCGGTCACTCTTCTGACCATCCTATTCCTCTATCTCCTAAAATTCCCATGGTCAGGCCCCTACCGATCCCATCATGGGAACTCCATGGTTATCCATCCCTTTTTTCTCTGCTCATCCCAACTTGCCTTGTTGCCTCATTGTTGGAATGAATCTCCCAATGTCCGCATCTTTCCATCCACGGAAGCCCTGGGAGGCAGAGTGATCATGACGAAGTTCGGGATATAATCGAGATTTGAAAACATCGGCAGAGTTATTAATCAGCTTCAAGATCGGAATACAAGTGGCTAAACGCCATTTTGAATATTGTTGCCAGGTCATTTTAAATGCGGTTGAAAGACGTTGCTTTTGCTGGATATTGCGACGACGTGGTTTGTTTGGATTTGTCTGGGTTTGTTTGGGTTCCATACCAATGTCCATGAAAAACAATGTTAATATTGATGCCGAACGTGGCAAAAGTCGTTGAAGGACTTTCTTAATATGATTGACAGAACATTGCAAATGTGGGTTAAGGACATTTATTAGCGTGGGTGTAGAATATTTAAATATGGTTAAATGTGATTATAGGCTCCAGAAAATAATGGATTTCTTTTCACTGCACCTAATATGTTGTTGAATGCTATTGCAGGACATCGGTTTGGTATTTTTTTAACATCATTAATATGAGATCCAAGAAAATTGCAAATATGTTTGCAGAATATTGTCAATATGGTTGAAGGATGTTAAACTTCGCTTCAATGATATCGCAAAAGCGTTGCCAGTGCAGTTTGAAGCCACAAATAAAATGCAGATATTTACAAGTTAAAATCGAGAATTCTCCTCTCGTTTCGACCAATTTTCCAGGCCTATTTTTTCATACAATTTTGTATACAATTTATGTTGACGTCCCATGGCCCTTCAAGAACCATTAGTTATAAGAGATACTGCAGAATAGAAAGTTCGAAAGCGCAGGACTTTTTCTTTCAAATCTCCAATTGAATTCCGTAACCACTAGCTGGGGTGATAAACTAAGTTACCAAAATATCGACGAACCATTTTTTTCTCCGGACCACTGATTTCACCTTGTTCGATCAGCATCGTCAGTTTTGCAGTGTCCATCTTTCAGATCCTTGCTGTCACCCGAATACGTCAAAAGTAGAGCAATTCCCAAAGCAGCAATGCAAAATCCACGGTGACAGGCTTCGTCCCAAATATCCAGTCTTATGATTCTCCAAGCCTAATGGATCGCTTCAAAACGGCCGTTGGACGTTTTCTAGCCATTGGTAAAAAAAAAAACCCCTGGAAGTTTCGTCTTCCTCGCTGGGGAAGAGCGAAAGGGACAGGAAGGGACATCAACGGAGTTGAAGGCATTTTTGATGGTCGTCCATCGTCGTAATCTACGAACCCATGAAGATACGCATTCACTGCGTGCATACGCTTGCGCGGACGCTTCAAGACGCGGACGTTTGTCCGCAAACACACGGAAGCTCACAATACCGTCCTACCATCACGAACGAAAGGGCATTTAAATTATGGAGCCGGATACGGACATAAAGGGTTCGTGTACCTGTGTGACCCATGGATCATCACCAATTCACCCATAGCCCGATCCTGCCCATTATGACCCCTAACGCCATCCGGGCACCATCCCGAACCTTTTTTTCCGATGCAGGCTGCATCGGATAGCCAGCACCCTGGAAACAGGTTTTCCAGACACACGTAGGGCCATGCTATAACCCCTGAACACCTATGAAACGGCCCTCATCGGCATACATAAAATCTTTAGGGGATTTTGGTGGTGCAACTTCTGACAAACTTCCCATTGGCCACGGAATTACGGGTTGACTCGGATGTCCTCGAAATCCTTGGATAACCACGAAATAAATATATATACGCGTTGCGCAAATTTCGAGTATCGACCAGTCCCGCAAACCAAACGTTGAAAAGGATCTTTTAAAGCAAAGGACTCAATGCTTAATCCGCAACGAAAAAATAATTTTTTATTCGAATAAATAATATTGGGGTTATAAATGTACGGGTTTATGTTTGTTACCCTTTCTGGAGTCTGAAGAAATAGCATTTTTGGTTTTTTCGAGTTGAAACGAGATTGTCATTGTTAATGAATAATAAAGAAAAACTTTAAAAAAGGAAGAGGTCAGTGAAAACTTTCTTTCCTTTTTAAGAAGCCTTTGCTCTTCAGCTTAGTGGCTACGAACGATTTTTTCTATTCTTCACTACAGCGTAACATTTCGATTTGCAATAATGCTGTTTTTATACAGTTTTATTTATCATGAAAAATATTATTTACCGTTATTTCATCTTATAAAAACCTTTTACCGTGATTTTCTCGTTGAAAAAAACTTTTGCCTTTATTTTTCATCGAAAAATAACGTGCCGTCATTTTTTAATTCCAAAATAACTTTGTACGGTCATTTTCTCATATAAAATCGTTTACCGTCATTTCCTCATTAAAAAAGAATCTTTTACCGTTATTTTTTCGCTTTAAAAAACGTTTACCTTTTGTTTATAAAAAAAAACCATTCACAATATTTTCGGCCAAGAAAAATGTTATAGTATTCAAAAAAGAATTTCCACGGTTTAGCATTTTTACGTAACGTTCGAGTCTTCAAAAATGATCGCGGTGTCAAGAAAGTTCGATCATTAAAAACATATCTCCGATTTTCTAATTCGAATAATCGTTTCCGAGATAATGACAAAAAAAAACGTTTTATTCGAGCATGCAGTTAGCTCGACGATTTCACGAGGATTGGGACCCGATGGACAAACGGGTCGGTACGTTTGTGTGTGTAAAACCTGCGCCGGTGAAACACGCGCGCAGGTGAGATCGCACCCTCGAATAAATATATATATATATATACATACACGTGCATATTGATACGTAAAACGTGTGCTGGCATTAGGAGACCAAGTTCTTTTATAGCGTACAGCAGGTATACGACCTTAGGAACCCTCGGGGTCTCCTCGACCTCGGGGTGTCTCTTCGACCCTCGCGATCCATCTATGCGGACGCGTGTTTTCACGGTACAGACATACACAGTCTTACGTTGAAATTTCGATTCGAGATCGCGACGCCTTCATCTCCGACGACAGACTTCGTTTCTCTGGCTCTCTTCTTCGGAAGTGGACTTCACTAATTTCTAGCTACTTTTACTCATTATTTTCAGCGACGTCGATTCTTTTAGACCGGAAGTGGAATTCTTCTCGATAAATCGATTATTAACCGTGGTGTCATCGGTAACTGCGAGGATCGTTGGGGAATGGTTTTAAAAACTGTTTCGTTGCTATTTAGTAATCTTTTTTTGTAGAATAAAAAAACAAATATCTATTAGGTAAAAATACTACTATTTTTAAACGATACAATTGTTTTCCAAATCATTGTTTGCGGCATAAAAAAAGAAGTATCTATTAGATAATCGCAATTGAAAAAATGACACAATTGTTGTTTTGTTTGATCGTTTATTTATGATTGTTAGAATTTAATGATTAATTCATTGATTTGATGTAACGAGCATAGAAAAATTAACTGCTGTTCGGCTCGATGGGACAAGTGTGTTGATTCACCCGGAGGCTGCACGAGAAATCTCCTCCTCACCATTGGTTTCCCGAAGTGGACCAATCGAGAAACCGCGTTCCCTTCCGCGGTATCGTCGAAACGAAAGTCTGACGGAGCTCCGGGACGGTCCAGCCTCCCCGAGTTCAAGGGTTCCTCGCTACACGCGTCGAGACGCCTCACACAAGTGCAACCGTCCGCGACGTTTTCAGAATACAAAATGGGTTTAATAACTTACGGACTCCCTCGAACGAAGTTTCTTTTGGCTTTGTTTGGACGTTTAACGAACCCTTAAATTACAAATATTCCTTTATTACAACAATACATTTTTTTTTAACAATACAATTTTTTGTTCGAACAACAATACATTTTTTCGTTTGGGCAATAATACATTTTTTCTTCGTTTGATCAGACATTAATTGATTTTATTTATACTCGACGAAGTCTTTCATTTTTTTGTAAGTCTCGAGAGCGAAATCGAGACTTACAAAAAAATGTTCTAAAAAATTCATTTCCGACTCTTGGGTGCAGGGATTCTTTCGTCTAAATATTTCATTTGAAAAAACAAATGTAATTTATTTAAAAAAGAAATACGTTTTTAATATTTGTTTGGGATTTTTTACACTGTCAACGCTTTATTATTTATCCACACGTTTTTTAAATACTAACACTTATTAGCGTAAATCATTATTTTGAAAAAATACTTATTTGTCATATTTTATAGAAAGGTCATTATTTGTAGATTCGTTTGTTCGGGTTGGATTGGGTTATCATCGGAACTACTAACCAGACTTTAATAAACGTTATTTCTGGGTGACACAAGCAATTTGTTTTGTTTTGAAAAAGAAAAACATTTTCAGTTTTCAATTTTCTGACTCTTCAAATTTGATGGTTAGAAAATTTTTAAAATCGACAAAGGATACCTTTCATGACGTAAACATCTTCCCAAAAATGATTATATGAAGTTTCTCCCCTTAAGGAGGTGAGCTCGGGAGCGCAATTTTAAATGAAAAGTCTCTCAGTTTCAAAGTGCAAATCATTAAAATTGCTTATCAGCCTAATCAACTATAAATTCAGAGCGACGTATTTCAGCCTTCGAAAAAATAGTTCCTCAAGGGGTTAAGAGGTATTTCAAGAAAAATGTCGGGATCAAGGCGAACGAAGATACAGATGAAAGCCACTTTTGAATAATTTTCGAAAAATATCGCTCGACGATAAAAATATACTTCGTTTGGGTTCGTTTGGGTCTCTTATCTCTTCGCACGAAACTGGCATCTTGTTTTTTTTCTATTTTTTTTTTGTTTTTTTAATCTAACTGGCACATTGGCAGAGTCGTTGTCGAACGTTTTCCATGACGGAGGCGTCGGCGCGAATCATTAGCCACGAAAAGTTGTTACGACGTTTTCCTTTTTTTCACTCCCGAGTCCGCGGTTCGTAAACTAGTCGGGCCGTTTGTGCGTGTCGAGAGAGATAGGGTGAGGGAAAAAAAAGATCGAAAACAACGAGAATCGCTCTAAATAAGTGCAGGTTGGGAAGGCGCCGCGGGTGCGCGCGCGCGCGCACTGTATGCAGCGGATATACAAAATATTGTAATTGCTGGCGAGTCTGGGACAAGAGGGGCGGGAGAAGACGAAGAAAACGAGAGATAGATATATAATGAACGAGGCGAAGAGTACGCGGACACGCGAGCTTATCGGGACGGCCAATGAGAGAGCATCGGAAGATACCGCGAAGACGATATTTTTGTATTTTTTTTTTTTCCTTTTTTCCTTCGCATCTACATTTGTAGCGACCGCGAACGTACACTTTTTCTTTTTTTTTTTTTTAGAAAAAAACCTCTCTCAAAAGTAACGAGTCGATTTTCTTTCCATGTTTTCACTTGCGCGTAATTCAAGTAATTTTTTAACAATTTTAGAATCCAAATATGTTTCAAGGCATTGTGTACAGGAGGGCACAGGGAAACTGGAAAAAAGTCGAAGAAGGACCGAGCAGCCACCGATCCGAGTAGTCCTTTTGGTGAACAAGATCGGCTAGCTTTCGTACTCTCAAAGATGATCGTTGATTGAATCGTTTCGGTAAATTTGAAAACTCTTTCTTGAAAAAAACTTTGCTCAAAAGTAACGCGACGGTTTTATTTCTTAATATTTCGAAATATACGAAATTGAGATCGTTTAAAAAATAATTCGCAGGAGAATTATTTTTCAATAAATCGCGCAGCAGGGCACAGGGAAACTGGGGAAAACTCGAAGAGAAACTGAATTGCCATTGACCCGAAAATTGCACTTGGTCAGGAAATTCGACGATCTTTACGGATCTCCACGATGGCTGCTAATTGAATCACTCGGTCAGGAAAACAAAATGGACTTTTCGATCGGTACGGATGGGTCAAAGTAAAGATTGGATCGGAAAAGGTCGATGCATCGAGAGCGATACGTTACGTGAAACGTCGCCTTGGAGAACACGGCGAACGATAAAAAAGCATTACCTTCGAAACTTCACGCGCGCGCGCACACGTACTCGTACGGACGAGCGACTTCATTTTTCTCCTCGACAGAAGGCGGAAAAAGAGAAAAAGAAAATACCTCGCGCATTATTATCGCACTTGGCAAATAATAAACGACTACCGTCCACTATCGGGTCCGTCCTCACGAGCACCATCTACATCTCCGTATTTCGCGATTTTCAACCACCGCTCGCTCTTTTCATAGCGAGCCAGAGTGGCGAACTGAAAATCGAGGAAAATGAACGAGGCGATCGAAATCGACCAACGAATTCGAAACGATCGAAACACAACGAATCCACGAACTCCACGAATGAAATCGATTTTTCTCGAGTAATTCGTCTTATCGTTGCGCAATAAAAAATGTTAATATTCTTATAAATCTTTTCCGAAAAAAAGTGACATGATAAAATTAGTAGAAATAATTTAAAAAATGGTCATAAAAAACACATAAATCGAACAGTAAAAATAAATAATAAAAAGGGGAAAGAAAGAAAGGAAAAAGAAAATACGTAATAAAATAAAATATAGAAATTATTATTCATTAATTCAAATCAATTTATTGAATACATTCCTTAAATGAAGTATTTTTAAAAACAATGTATAAATATTATTCATTTAATTCATGGATTTATTACGAAAGTAAAATGAAATTTCACCAGAATTTTTCTTCGATAGTACCTCGCGTTTTCCAAAAAAATGATACATATATCGGAATATTTTGAAAAAAATGATTTATATATCTATATATACGTATACATGCAACCTGATGTAAAGGAAACGTCATCTTCGAGGACCGTTCCCGAAACAACCCCGTTTGAGCCAATGGCCCGCTTAATCGATAAATGCAACATCATCCAAATGTTTATTTATCATGTATGGACGTTTCTACGTGTAACTGTTTCCGTATTGAAATTTGTACGGTTGAGCGAGCGAAAAGGGTCGTTTTTAAAAAGCCTGGGTCGTCCAGGTCCCGACCCAGTTTGAAAAAGGAGAGCGATAAAACGAAGGCGTCTCGAGGCTTTTTATTGGTCGGCGAAACTGGAACACGATAAACGAAAGGGTGGATCCATCCCTTGCCCGGAAAAAAAACTCATCCCTTCGCGATTCTTAACGTCACTTTTCATTCAACCCGTTCGACGAATCCGAGCACGAGACCTTCCATCTCTCTTTGCTCTCTTTCTCCGTCATTTTTCTCTCCCCGAATGATTATCTCTCACGGGCTTGTCCCAAGGAAAATTCCTCGCAGATTCATCTCGAACGCGATCGCGAGAACAAGCCTCGTTCTCTTAAATATGAAAAAATAATATTTTCGTTCGAATCGGTTAATTTTCACGGACCTTCTCGACGCTTCTCGAGTGCAACATAAACCGGAGTTCAAAGTGAGTACAATCTTTCCTTTTTTTATAATCGGAATTTTTATTCGTTTATCGTTCGTTAATTACAATTATTTCTTTTTATAATCTCTGTTTTTACACTTTATTTGAGAAAGAAGTGTTTGTTACTTTATTTAAGCGGATACGAAGGAGGAAATGAGAAAATGGGAATCCCCGAATAGTCAAAAATTGTTAAATCTCGCGTTGACAACTGAGCTCGAAGTAAACGTTATTCACGCGTTATCACACAATTATCCTTTATGGCCCATTGATGACTAATTTCCTCCGCCTAATGAATGATTTAAAAACGCGTCTCTCTACAGTGTCGTATTTCTTTTTTCTTTTCGCCGTGATAAATTTATGAGAAATATTCCGGGCTCGGGAATTACGTGACACGTAACGAAGAGAATATCGAGGCTCCGCGTCGAACTATCAATCGCTGAATAATTTCGATATCTCTCTCGCGTTACCGATCATCCAAAAAGTGACAGTACGGGGAGGTGGAGCGAGGAATTCTCTCGTTCGCAGGACTGCCGATAAGAGTACGAAGAATTAAAAAAACGTATCGCAGACGTTGCGAGAACAACCGCGTCGATTAAAGTGGGATCCGGTCTCGTAATTGTCTGTTCCCACAGCTGGTGCCCGTTGAGATGAGAAACGAAATTATCCGCGATAGAATTAATCTCCTCGCGCTTTTTATTTCTCTCTCTCTCTCTCCCTCTCCCGTTCTCTCATACTTTAATATATATCACTCTTCCTAGTCTTGAGGTTAAACGGTGCATTTCGAAATTGGGCAACTTTTTTTTAAAATAACGTGGAAGGTTTTTTCGCCTCGAAAGATCGGTGCGAGAGAAGAAATACAGATTTTTTCTACAGGTTATATTTTAGAAATTGATTTTCTTTATTAATTATCAAATAATTTATTAATTTTATTGATTAGTTTTTCAAATTTTTCATAGTTCATTATAACGTTTTAATGATTCATTATTACATTTCTAATATTAATAACTAATTATCACGTGTCAATTATTATTCATTAATTATCACTTTAATTTTTATTATTATCCAAAAATCGTTCTTCTTGAACATTCTGTTTTCAAGAATTAATACTACAGGAGTACAAAAAATATACACATAATTTTTAATTTTTCCTGTAGGTAAATTTAAAAGGAATCTTATGGAACATTTCTGAAAGTTTTGAGGATTTTTCGATACTGTGTGATAATAAATATTATCTATCGATAATCTATATTCTAATCTGGGATGTTTTCATGAATGATTGAATGATAAAGATGGAGCAGCATCAGGTGATTTGAAAGTTTCAACGTGATAACATTTTTCCCAAATAAAGGCAAAAAAGATTCGTTCGAAAAAATCGATTTATTGCGAAATTTGAAACTCGATCTCTGGATATTCCAGATGAAGAATTTTCCTTCAAACGAACAAAAATCCCTTATCGCGGATATATTTTTGCGAGATTCGAAGTTTAATTACTTTTACCTGAATTTATATCTCCTAAACGTCTTTAAAGGCAGAAATCTCAACTGTATCTTTGCGGTGGAGATAACCCAGCAACGTGCTCCAAAATGTGGTACGATTTTTCTCTCTCTTTCTCTCTGTTGGCCTCGCGTTCACCAAGACACGTTTTAATAGGACCACTTTTATCCCAAACTACAAAGCCCACGTAAAAAAATATCAAGGGATTCAAGAAATCCCTCGTGACCTCACGACTGTCCATAAACTCTGGGGAATTTTGAACACCGAGGCAGAACGTAACAATAAGGTGTACCAAGATTCCAGTTTTAGCGTTTCTCGGTAGCTACCAGTTACAGAGCGAGTTAATACGCACTGATAAAAGGTAACTCGAGTTTTTCTCTATTGCATAATTTTTTAAATTCTGGACCTAAACTTTCATTTGTTTGGGGAAAATTCGGTTAAAGCGAAAGTTCGGTTCAAATTTCGAAAAATGATCGAGCTAACACAATTTTAGCAAAACTCACCTTTTTTTATTGCACGTGACTTTTCGATACGTTTAAACGATTTTTTTTAGGAACATAAGGCAAAAGTACTTTCTTTTTAATTCTCCATCATTGTTTGAATTATTTATCGTTGTTTATCAATATATTTCAAAAATAAGGTAAAAAAAGACTTAGCAGAGGAGAATAAGGATATTTCGAATACCGCTGGTCATTTGGGATAGCAGAGTTTCGCAGGAAACTTTATTTTCCTCTTCAAGTTGAGTATAAAACTCGACTTCCTCGTCTCAACACGATCTCTAAAACCAAAAACGAAATATTCGTATTTCAACATTGTTCTCGAGCCTCGAGAATTTAATAACGTGATTAAGGACACGTAGAAGACCGACACAAACTCACAAATTTTGAAAATCCCTTTTCTCATTGGCAGTTGGGTTTTCAAATAAAAATTCAAGCTTCAGCCTCTATAGAATTTATAAACACAAAGGTCGATGCTTCAGTTTTACGATAAAATTGATTTATCCTTTAGAAATAGCGAATCAAAATTTCGACTATTTTCGTCGCTGTTAAACGTCACGCCATATATCTTGTACAAGCTCTTCAAAGGCGAACCCATTAATGAAGCGAATTCATTGAAACCACCCAAAAGGAATCACGAAACTACTAAAAAAGAATGATGAAATCACCCAAAAAGAACGTCATTACCAAATCAACATCGAAAAAGTAATTCCCAAAAGAGTTAATTCTCTGGTACTTTCCCTCTCCCTCGTAGGAAGATGCCCCGAAAAAAAGGTTTGGAAACCTCGAAAGTAATTATCTGACTAACTCGTCCGAAACATTGGAATTTTGGTCGAACAAAATTTCCCGTCAGCGATTGAGATCTGGTACGATATATGGGCCAATAACAAGTGCAATAGGGGCAGTGACAACGTGGGTGAATAAACGCTACGATTATTAACCTCCATCAACAATAGGAAAGAAAATAATTACGACCCTTCTCGACCCCAGGAGGCTCCGATCGTCGCGAAAAGTTTAAGGAACTCGGTTTACCGGTTAACAATCGTATAATCTGCTATTTGGCATTGGAGAACACGAGAGAGCTGCGAAAGGGCAATAAGGGCCTTGGGGATGTTTCCTGCTAAAAGGAGAGCAACGAGAAAGGCTATTATATTCGGAGGGTAATAAAATTACGAAGAGTGAAGATGAACAAAAGAGAGGAACCCTCGGGGGCTCACCCTTTTTGACAGGGGGCAAACCCAGTGGTGAATCCTCAACCGGACGATGAGTAGGCCCCCCTAGCTTGACGTGGTCAACCACGCACCCCGGTCATACGATAAATACCACTTTTATTCTACCTCCACTCGTATATATCCTACATCCAAGAGCCACGGCCCAATAGCCAACGTGACCAGGCCCGGTCAAGTCCTTCACTGTGATCGTGGATCACCGTGTCAATGGTCATCATCGAGGGTCGATGAAATCGCCGATCTCTTTGTTGCAAAACCAGAGGCAAAGGGGATGATTCGAGGGGTGAACCAGTATGCGATACATTGCCAGCAGGTAACGACAGGTCCTACACAATCACAATCATTAATCCATTTTGGCAAATAGAAACTTATAGTCGTTCGATAGCTGGATGAGTAACTCAATTTCTATTCCACGACGAGCTGGAAATATCAAAAAACCGAAAAACCTACGGGAATTCATGAATATATGAATACACATTTTTTTTAAACAATTTTTGATAACTTTGAGATAAATTATTCCCGAAGTGTGTTTTTTTTAAATTAGAGAAAACAAAAATTAAAACTTTTCGACGGGGTGGATCATTATCGATTTGGGATTGTTCGCCGAAGAGCGTATCGCTGATTCGGTCGATTCGTAATTTTCCGAATCAGTATTGTTTGCAAGACGCAAACGAAAACGTGGAGATTGTCACGTGTTGCAAAAGTGGAGTTGTTTTTTTTTCCTGGCTTTGAGAAAGCGGGATTTGCTAGGAAAAAAAATAGCGAGGAAATAATATCGATCGTCCAATGCGTTATCCTCGATCTCTCCAACTTTTGTTGTTCTCGACGAGAGAGAGAGAGAGAGAACGACGAGGAAAGTACGGAGAAGGAGGACGAGGGAAGGCTCGAATTGGCACGGGATCCGTGGCAGAAAACACCTAAATCGATATTTATATATTGATAAGATAGTGCCGTTATATTAAAGACGAGAAATTATTTTTCGAAAGTGTCTCGTCATATACTTCTTCCTCTTTACAGGCTCCGCGACGGTGTACGTGTATATGTGTTTCCGTGCATGTGTATATGTAAGAAAACGATTTCGGAGTTAATCTGTGGGGACAGTCCTCCAAGGAAGTCTGCAGGCTCCGTACTCGATATTACGTCAAACGAACCGTCGTCAAAATGACGTTCGAGATAGTAGATTTATCGACGGATCTTTTTGCCCCCTTAAAAAGACCATAATTATATACAAATTTTTATATAAATGAATCAATACGATCTATTGTATATTCATTTTTACATAAATATTTTTTATTTAACTTTGTATTTTTATTTATTTACTATATATTTATTTAACATAACGATTATACTTATCTACATGTTTATATATTATTTATATTATATATTTTTTATTTCATTAATATATAAATAATGATTTATGATAAAAAAACATTCTAAAGATATTGCTTCGAGAAAAAACATTAAAAAATTAAAAATCAACAATTAGAAAAAGATGATTATTGGAAAAACAGCTTTATTCCCAAGTACAAAATATTACAAATATTTAACGTTTTCTAAATGTTCAGTTCTTACAAAAATTTAAAAAAAATCGAAATTTTAAAAACGAAAAATTAAACACGAATCTTGGTCTTTTGCTTCCCCCAAATTACAAAATCTATTTTCACCAATTCGGATCTCTATTTAAGTCGGGTCCCACTCGTGTATGTCGATAAGAAATATATCGACTCTCGCAAAAAGCAGAACGAGCAAATTAAAACAATAAAATCATATTAAAAATGGATGAAAAAATTGATGGCTGCGTAACGTCCAACGTTTGTTTTTCTTTTCCTTTTTTAAATTTTCTTTTTCATAGCCGCTGTCCAGACCGGGGCTTCTGGCAAGTCTTTCTTTCGATTACGTAAAAACTATGCGCGCGCGAGCATTTGTATTGCACAGATGGCCAACTTTTGTTAATTAGCGCACGAGAGAAAACGAGCCGCCGATCCGGTGAGCAGTGTACGTATAATCGGGAAAGGAAATTTTGAACCCGTTATTATTCATGCTAAGTTGGCTATCGGCACATCTGGCTGATGTGCGAACGAATCCCCTGGTATTCCGAAGATCATCCATTTTGAAAATTGGTCGTTCGGCTTTTTTCGTATTTATACACGATTACGTATGTGCAATTGGGATTTTGAGGGCGGTCCTCGAAATCAAAAGTTCTTGGAATCAACTTTGTTAATACTCGTCAGAGGAATTCAAAAAATCTCGTTTTCAAATCCCTACAAAATAAAGTCCAAAAAAAAACTTTTATCGTATTAAGAAATTCGAGATGCCCTTGTCATATTTCTAAAATGCCAAGCTGTAGAAAAAAAATTCATTTGTCTTTTAAAAAAAGTCACTGAAAAATAATTTAAAAAATCCTTTTTCAAAATATATTCATAGCATTCTCAGAGATCATGTATTTATAACGTAATTTTTTACGGATATGCATTAATTCGTCGATCAAAAAAGCAAATGATTTTTTTTGTATCCTTATCAAGTAAAGACCAAAACAATACAAAAAAAAACAAACTTCAATCGTAAGTATTAAAAAAATCACGATGCACTTTTCAAATTTACAAAATGCGAAGCTACGGAAAAAGATTGATTTGTCATTTCAGAATCGTAATTTTCATTGATCGCAATATACAATCAACAAATGGAACACGCTGTAAAAAAAACCGTCCTGGAACCGACATTTTTGAGAATATTCGAGTTCACACTGCGTTCCAATTCAAATTTGAGTCGGACACGAACGAATGACTTTCGTTCGCGCAATCGATCCAGGATGAAAATCAACGATGGAGAGGAAGGAAAATAATGGCGCGCAAGCGCGGTCAGACGGTTTTTACGTAAGCAAAAAAAAAATAGTTTAAAATCGGCCCGAGACGAGAGAGTCGCGCGAGCTCGGTCTCGAGAAACGGCACGCAGGGCAACTCATCAGAGGGGAACTTGGGAAAGTCCGCATCATCGCGAGAATTTTCTTATGCCGCCAGGCTGTATTCGAGGCGTTATCGTGCACACACCCACGCAACCCACACCTTTCATTCGTAATCTCGTGCGTCGCGCCCATAAAATTCAATTTCATTGAGATTCGCGATGTTTTCCTCGTTCGGATCGACCTCAAGACGATGACGAATTCGAATGGACGGAACATTGGATCCGTATCAGAGAAACGATATATTACACCGAACCGACAAATTTGTTCGTCAAATGAAATTTCGTAAAAAATGTTCATCAAGTTTAAATTTTGTAAAAATTATTGATCAAGTACAAACGATATAATAATATAAGTTGAATTATATGATTCGAAGAGTTCAAATTTAGTAAAAATTGTTCATCAAGTTGGAACTTCGTAAAATTTATTTATCAAATCTAATTTTTGTAAACATATTCACGAAGTTCAAATTTCGCAACGCAAATATTTTCCGTTCATTCAAAACCATTTTTGGAAGAAAAATAAGAAAAAAATTTCACTTTCCACTTTGAAACCCCGGAATTGTTTGAAAGTGTTTCGTGCACCCGTCAAATCTCGAGTTAAAGCGAAGTGTGAAAAAAAAATTTTTTATTTATTTGCAGGAATTAATAAACATTAAAAAAAAACATTTTTGGCAGCAAATATTTAGACCAAAACCAAAAAAATCCAAAACCAAAAATCCGAAACAGCTTTAAATGTTCGATTCGGCGAAAAAAAAACGAGGGCAGTAATATTCGGGTGTAAGGAAGAGGAGGAGAGGAGAGCGTCGCACGCGAGGCTCGTTATCGAGGGGAATAAAGATCGGAGGAACACGTATAGTTGGATTTGGCGCGATAATCGTATCTCCTCAGAAGTGACGAATATCTGCGCGAAGAGGTGGCGGTACGAGCCTCTTGTAGAGATAATGATTCCCGGTGCCGAGCAAACTTCCAAGAATAGCATACGAGGAACATTAAACCGTGGACCAACATCGGTCGATTATCACGGCGATGCCCAACGAGTTAATCGCTCCTCGGCGTATTCTTCGAGGATGAAAACTGAGCGAGACGAAGATCGGAGCAGGGAGAAAGAGAGAAAGAGAGAGATTACGCTTATCACAAACGAGTTGGCATTTGAGGATGTGTCCTCTCGAAACTCTCGCGACTTCCAGACAGAGAGAGAGAGAGAGAGAGAGATACAAGCGCATCGTTCAATCGACTCGTGAATTTTGTTTTTTAGTATTTTATTAGAGACCGTCGCGTGATACTCTCTAGACAAAATACTATTATCGCCTTTACAAGTGCGAAAAATAAGAACGAAAAAAAAATCGTTCGAGGAGATACAAAAGAAAAAACAAGAAACTGGACGTCTCAGGTCCAACGCGTGATCTTTAACGATTTCTCTCTCTCTCTCTCTGTCTCCGCTAAATCCCTAATTATACAAACTAGCCTGTACGTTCTGACGAATTCTCACGCTCCAGAATTTGACACTCGCTGCGGGACAAAAGTCAGGTGCCGTTTGTTACGACGAATGGTGGGGGCAGAAAGAGAAAGAGAGTTGGATACCCTCGTGTATACAAGGAACAATGTTCGGAGCCCTGGGGTTCTGGGTTCGGTGCTGGCTACAGGATCGTTCTCGAAGCGTTACCGCGAGCATTTATATTAGGTGTAGTTAAAAGAAATCCATTATTTTCTGGAGTCAACCAACCACGAACCGAGACAATCGCGAAACTGTCGCAAAAGTTTGTTCAGTACGAAATCTCATCTTTCTATTATCATCTGGTGTAACCCGATCGGACTTGTACAACGCGAGATACAGATAACTACATCTGTTGGAAACATCATGGATTTTTTCTTACTACACCTAATATATAAGTACGTTTCCATCTAATCGAAGATACTCTGGGATCCTTGGTATAAAATATATTGGGAATCAATTAAATGCAATATAAATCAATTCCCAAAGATTTCGAAGAGACCAATGGCCTGGCCATGTAAATCAGGTGCGTCAGATTTCCTCCACAAAAATTGTGCCATAAGAGCCATACGAGGAGGAAGAAAAAAAGTTTCGAGAATCGCAATGGAACGCGATGATGTACCGAAATGAATGTCGTTCCTCTCTCTCTCTCTCTCTCTCTCCTGGGGTTAATGATCCTACCGATCGATCGTGCACACCTGAGACTATCGTCTACGACAGCGCGGAACACATCGATGTTCTTTACGTTTGATTCGGTTCTGGTGTAGGCGTGTCTGATCGTTGCCTCCTCATGCACAAGCACACGTATACCCAGACGTACGTATATGCACGGGTGCAATTCTGATGCAGCGTATATTTGACGACGCGTGCATTATGTGCAGGAAAAGTGAGCGGGAGTACATTGCCAGCTGGCCGGAGAGGCATCGGGCATTCGAAACTCCGTCCGAGTGTCCATTGCTCGTCCGCTTGGATTTCCCTATCTGCACGAATCAAGTGTCTACATATATAAATATATACGCGCAACCAAAATCTCGAGCGGAGGGGGAAACGGTCCCCACCCATTCCCAATCGTTTCACCATACTTGCATGCCCATCTCTCCCCCTTCGTCGTCCACCAAGTGTCAATGATCTCTCCACAGACTCGAAACACTTGCCAAATAAAGTCTAAAGATGTCACCGCAGATATGTGCCTGATTAAAGAGGGCTTGGACGACTGGGAGGGGACCTCATTATCAATCTTTTTATCAATGTCACTCGTCGCAACTTCTTTCACTTTTGAAAGGAAACAACGATCCAGGAATCTCGTTCTAGGGATCTAGGGACCAGGCTGGTATTCAGTTTTCTCTGGGGATCACTACGTGCTGTATTGGTCTTGAGGATTGATCGACTGAGATCCTTAGCTGCGAGAACTGCACTGGTGGGTATCAAAGTTGGGACGAGATACCAGTCGTCGTGAGATTTTTACTTCCTCTGTAAATTCCTCAGGATCGAGCGGAAACATGATGCCCGAGATTCTTGCGTCCAAGGAAGACTGGACCGAAATCAAGGAAGAAACATGAAATTGTCAGTACATGAAATTGTCAGTTTTCTGATTATTTCAAAATTGGTACGATGCACGAAGAGCCTTCGCGTCTCTTCGTGTCGATATCGTCATGTTGATGAGGCTTCTTCCTCCTTCGATTAATCTTTAGACCCGACGGCACGATCTTAGCCAAGTGTCCTCAATAAACAAGCCCAAAGTCAAATGAGAAAAAATGGAGATTCACATTGCAACATTAACACTTATACAATTTGCTGACGATGTTCGGACCTCGATGTTGATCCCTTATAGTTTGAAACTGACAGCGTAATTAGAAATACTTTGCCATGTCAGCCAAAATAAACCCAAGCGGGCCAATCAACAATTAAATCGGTAAATTTTCAATCGATAAGTAAATCGGTAATTTTTAAACTGGGATGTAAACAATCCCAAAGAGACTCCAACCTCCTCAGGGATATGAATGTTGATCCCGTTACTGAATATGTAGGAGTCACGAGTCACCCCGTCAATCGCTTGTCCCCCAAATACCCCTACGGTCAAAAGATCGTTATACCAGGGTGAAGGATGTTCCATATCTCGGCCAAAACAGTTACAACCGGATGGCTGCTCGCGGAACGCTTCCTATTTGGCTTTCTCGCCCAACAATTATTATTATCGCGATTTTCGTGCACTTCCAGCTCCGGTAAGTTTAGTGTGGGTCAACCGGAAGATGCTCAGCTCCTAAGTGACATTTATTATTTATGGAGCCCGGACAACCGTTCAGAAGCGTCTTCAGCCGTTTTTATTGCCGACCTCATCCCTGGCTCTTCCTCGTTTCTCTCCCTCTCTCCCTTTCTCTCTCTCTCTCTCTCCCTCTCCGTCTCTCCTCCTGCCGATGAGAAAAAGACGGAAATGACGTTCCGTGAATAACAAAACGAGGTGACGACACGAAATCTTTCTCTTCCTCCCTCTGCCTCTCTCTTTCTCGCCCTCCCCCCATCACGTCTCTTTTTTACCGTTCCGTTCCCTCCAATATTTTCCTTCATTGTACTCGAACGAACAACCGATCTTCCAACCAAATTTTTGGATCCACTCCTAGGGAAATTCTCCAAGATTTTCTCTTCGTTTTTTTCTTTCATCCTTTCTTCTTTTTTTCTTCACTTTTTCAGCAACTTTGTCCCCGCGCTCTGGCGCGAGAATTGCGCAACCGAATTAATCCAACGAATGATAGTGATGCACACACGCGGTCACGGTAGCGTGGCTCTGCAACGCGGAATTAGAAACTCCCATGTCGCTCTCCGCCAGCAGAAACACCCTTCTTCCTTCTCCGCGACGTAACCTCATCGAGCTACTCGTCCGAGTACCCCGTACGTTCTTTCGTTTGCCTCAACTTCGTTTCAATACGTTATTCATTGGCCGCGTCAATGACTTTGGAAATAATCAACCACGATACGCTTCAGCCGGAATTTATTGTTTCGGATTAACAATTCAACGTTAAATAAAACAACACGGAAGAAGAATGCTCTGCGTCTGGTAATTCTGCAGAAACTGGTGTTCGGTTTCACTAAAAAAATTGAGTTTGCAAATTAACGAGATTGTTTCGATCATCTATTTTCTTAATAATGAAACCTGGCTTTTGGACATTCCTCAATTACGACGGAACTGACGGGGAGAAAGAAAACTGATCGAGGTTAGGAAATTAACGATTCGCTATTTTTATCACTCTCTTTTCATTTTGTATTTTCGTTGCTATCTGAAAAGATTGTATTTACACTTTCGAAACATGCGTGGACTCGTGGGCACATACTATATCCGGTACAATTACACGAAAGCGAGAAATTCGGAGACGAAATGTCCGCCTCGGCACCGGAAGTTGGTTGGGCGTATACTTGTCATACATATGCCGATATTATTATAAACATAAATTATTATAAAAATTATATATATGGGCGGTTAAAAATAAATTGTACAGGTATATACATGAGGTATGAAAATATTGAATTAAAATCCATAATAATACGGAATGCTGGACCGTAGGCAGACAGGCGGTGTGGCACGCGCGATCAGAGCCGTGAGTTTAACAGCCCGGCAGGAATAATCCGCAGGAGCCCACGATAAAATAACGGTAACAGACGACTCGTATAACATTTTAAAACATTGCCACCACCGTCCCTCCGGAAGCCGTCAGCCGTGCAATATATATATTTTTAGTACGTTATCTACGCGGCTCCTTCTCTCGCTCAGCGCCAACTCTTTCCCTCTCGCCCTCCCTCATTTCTGCGCAACCAAATACCCGATGATCATCCGACACGAAAGAAGGCCAACCTCGCGATGAGCCAGCGTAACTCTAGACTATCTCTACACAGATAGATAGCGAGGAGCAGCATTCCCATATGACATCCATCGAAGGTCATTCGATCATCGGCGATCATTCTGAACCGAAAATTATTGACAAATATTCAATAGAAACGTCAATAAATATCGTTTCATTTAATAGAACGATATCTATTAGTAGAATAGAAATTAATACGTAAATAGTTATTATTTTCGTAAATAATTAAATTAAACATTGACACTGATCGACTAGTGTGGGTCATTCGATCATCGACGGAGATCGTAGACCCACAATTGTTGAAAAATTAAAAATCAGTAATAATAATAATTAATTGAAAAGTCATTCGGAAATATTAAATTGAAGAATCATTCAAAATTATCCTCTAGTGATACAAAAATAGCTATTATTTTTGTAATTTCAGTGTAAAATGTGATATCCATTTAATATTGTTATGATTTAATTATAAAAGTGTCGTTATTCACGTAATTTTGATTAGCTTAATTTGTTATTTGTATAATTGATCCGCTGATGTACAGAATTGAATCGAATCGATTTCGATCAAGGTCTCAGAAGTATAGGTGTCTTTGATACGCTGGTTGACGAGCCAGTCGGTTCGATTAGCGGTCACCGCTCCGAGTTTGTTTGGTTTGTTTGGGTACGGCTAATGTACAATTCGTATTAGCAATAGCAGATTAAAAACTAGATATCGCTAATACGAATAATTTGATAGAAATTCTTTTAAAATTATATTGATGATTTTTAGTGCTTTAAGTTGTTTTTTGAATGAGCTTTTGCTCGTTGAATACATCTATAATTAATTATTTCCGCATACAATTGTCGTATATAAAATATGATCGTAGTTACAGAAATAACAACGAATTACGAAATTGTTCGTCGAGGACCATTTGCATGACCTTCAGCATGCAAATGGGGGCTAATCTTAATGATCCTTCAATCAATAAATTTTGCACTCGCGTGTCATGCACCTTGCGATTGAACGCGTTAACGAAGAGAGACGAGGAGAGAGAGAGAAAAAGTGGGAGGGTAAAAACGATCGAGGAGTTCCTTGCGGAGTATCGGAATTCAAGACGGGATCATCCGCTTCGATCCCCGCGTTCTCTCCCGCCCTCTACTCGCGGGTGTCGGGTTTAGCGAAATGAGAAAATAAACAAAAAAAGAAATACGTTAAAATAAAAGAAACGTAACGTGTCTCGCATTTATTGCAAGGTTTGCGAGGAAACTTGCAGTCGAGCGGGGAATTCAAGTCGAGCGCGATCTCTCCTCCGTCGAATCATCGACGCTTCTTCATTTCCTCCTCTTCGTACTTTTTTGTAATATGATTTTTGAGGGCATTGAGGATATTTAATAATGACATTTCTTGATAGAAGCTTCTTTCAGAGAAGACAATTTACAAAAAACGCTTTCCTCAGCTTCTTTTTCTAAATTCTTCGGAGAAACCAGAATTTATTTTGCTCTGGATTAATCTTTTAAAAATTATTTCTTACTATACTTTTCTTATTTACATCGTAACATCATACGTATATGTATATACTTCTTTCTCCATTTTTTGAACTTACAAAAGAACAAATTCGAGGTACTCACGATCTTGTTTTGTTTTCTGTATTAGTTGTGAAAGATATTATTTCACTTTTACATATTTTTATTCCTATATATTATAGTACTGATCTGTCACTCAAACGTCATGAATATTAATTGCATTGACAATTTTTATATTAACTAACTCTCTAATTTCTTGCTAATACACTTTTCGTTTCTTTTCTTTTCAAATTTTCTTCGACTCATGAAATAAAAATTAATTGTTATTTTTTTTCGTGAGTGAAAGAAAATTTGTTTTTACTCACTTGAACATCGAGCTGATGAATTTGTCAAGTATTAATTAGTTTCAAATATAATAATAATAAAAATCAACATCATCATCAGCATCATCGTCGTAATGATAATAATAACAACAATAATAATAATAAATACTATTATCATATTCGTCGAGTATCTTGTTGATCTTTTTGCTATTTATTAAAAAAAGACGGGTAGCGAAACGTGCGCAATCGCGAATCGTGAAAATTTGCGTGATGCGTGCGAGCATCTAACAGGAAGAGAGAAGAGTCTCGGTTTTCCGGCATCAGCGACGCAACACTCTCTACATAAGCTCCATACCAAGAGCATTTCCTCGGTGCTCGGACAACGAGAGAATGGTCATGAAGCGGCCAGCGAGAGAGAGAGAGAGACTGATAGTATTAGAAAAAAGGGGAAGAGTGATAGAGAGAGGGAGGGGGGGGGGGGGGGGGGCACTCTCTCGCAATAATTATACTGCATCTTCACGGTCTGATGATTGCGCGAGCAGCAAGAAAAAAATCTCCCACCGCGCAATCCTTTCCCTCGCTGGGCCTTCCTCGATCTTCGGATAGTTTTTTTTTCGACGTCCCAGAACTTCGATTTCAATTTTTAGGCCGAAAAGGAAACGGCGCAAGTTCATAAAAAATGTTTGGCGTACGATCGCTCCGGTCCGAAAATCGACGTCGACTCAAAAAAAGTACTTTTTTCTAAAAAGGTAAAAAGATATTTTCTTGTGGAAAAAAAATCGAAAGGAACATCTGGAAATTTGTTTTTCATTAAAACTTATTATTAACATTTCATATGTAAAAATAATACATTGATTATGATAATAACTGAATATTATTTATCTTCTCTTACTTATAACATTTAAGTATATTTTATCTAATTGACATAATTATTTTATTTATATAATATAAATCAACAAACACACTTCTGAATCTTTCATTATTGTTTGATATTTATTATTGATAAGTAATTTAATATTTCTATTCGTTTTCTGAGAGTTCGCCGAATTTCGGGTTCGAATTTTAAAGCGAACGGAAAATATCGAAAATCCAAAAAGAATTTTTCGAACGTTCGCTCCAATTCGAATATCGAGGAGGACTTGAAAAACGTTTTTTTTTTTTCTAAAGAAAGGAATGTCTTCTTTTTGAAAAAAAATCGAAAGGAACGTGTGAAAATTTGTTTCTCGTCATCGAGCGTAGGAGCTCAAGGAGTAACGATAAGAGGCGAGCGTCACGACTCACGGACAATCGTACGGACGTGTGAACGTTACCGTCGCTCCGAACGCTCGGTACACGCACGAAGACCATCTCTTCTTATCTTGAACGCGCGTTTTTAACTCCCGACTGTCCGCAGGGGGACAGAAAGGAATAATGCGCCGCGAGGAATCCAGCTGATCGGCGAATGTCTCGTTCTCGACCGCGCGCTTCACGATCGTTATTATTCTATCGACCGATTTTTCCACGCGCTTTCTGCGGCTCTCTCGGTTTATCGATTTATAATTGATCCTCAATTATTTATATTCTTCAAAATCTTTCGTAAAAATTGATAACTTACGCTTAACCCTTAAAAACAGCTTTTCTTTAATTAAACTATAGTTAAAGTTTTTTATAGTTAATTTAATATAGGATCAAAGTTTAATTGACTTTAATGTTTATTGCTTTACAAAAATGGCCTACATTTTAAACCTGATCAAACTTAAACACAAGGTTAACCCTTTTAAAATAAAATAAAAGTTTGATCCTATTGAAATTTTCCAAACAAATTTAAATGCTTAAAAAACTATTCTTGAAGGATTAATCCTTAAAAGAAAAACTTGTTTTAACGATTGAAATGATAAAAAAAAACTTTTTTTTTCGATTATAAAATGCGTAAAAAAGCTTTTTCGATTTTAAAACCCTTAAAAAATTCTTAACAAATACTCTAATACTTAAAGATCTTAGAATCCTTAAAAAAAAGTTATTTTATGGATTTAAACACGTAAAAAATGTAAACATAACTTCAGCTTCGAAGTGCGAATTCCAGCACAATATGTCGCACCTTCCTCTCCAATTTAACTTGCCCGGGGAACGACATTTTTTTATTTTCACAGTAACCCAATCCCCCGATAATTCGGATCCTTGTGACGATCAATACCGAGATCGGTATCAAATTCAGTAGTGCGTTTGGGCGACCAATCTGCATTATCCCAGTATTTACTGAGCAGACTTTCTTCAAGGCTTGACAAAAACAAACCGACGAAAAATTGTACGTTAAATGTCTAGAGTTTAAGAAATATACAAAACCACGTAAATATAGCGTATTTATGACCTAATATATTTATAAATCGATAGAAACAAATTTGCGATTGACTTTTCGCTCGCGGGTTTACAAGTTTCAAAAGAATCATCCCGAAAACTGAGGAAAAAGAGAAATGACGATGATGACGATATGATTTATTATGCCCAAGTAATAACTTTCGGGCAAAAAATACATAACAATTTGAACATAAACTTAACCTAACATAACATGATAATGAATAAAAATGATACAATGGTAATGATAAGGCGATAACAAAATAGATTAAAAACACAAATGATAATAATAGTGCTAATATATAATAATACCGATAAAATAAAAAGCGAGAGAGAGAGAGAGAGAGGGAGAGAGAGGATGATAGATTTTAATATGCCCCAGTAATTACTTTCAGTGAATGTAGTACAAAGAAATAATAAACAAACATAACAGCAGAAATAATAGTAATATAAATTAGAATTAATAGGAAAACTAAGAACTAAACAACTAAAACTAAGCCTAATAAAAATAATAATCATAATAATAATAACGACATACAATAACTTCGCCAGCTGCCAACATACAATCTCAAACTATAGATTTAAAGATAATACGATAATCACACTATATAAATAAAAGACATAAGATGTAATAAACATAATTATAAAAATAATAACCATATATAATAATAATCAAACGGAAACTACCAAAACCAACTTCAAAACCCAAAATAAAAATAAACAATCTATATAATTAAAAAATAATGAAAAGATAATGAAACAACGAAATCCATAATAGAGAGAGAGACAGAGAGAGAGATGGCAATGCCGAATAATTTCTAATAGAAACCGCGAGACCGCGATGCGAGCTTACCGGCAATGACGAAAGGCAAACAAGAACGAAAGCGAGATAAGACGACCACACTTTTCAAGTTATGGAGCATTTGGGCCTCATTCATCGCTGTCTTCTCTTCTTTCCGTTCTCTTCTCTTCCTTGCGTCTTTCAGATTAAACCGCGAGAGAGAGAGAGAGAGAGGGAGTGGGAGAGGGAGGGAGGGAGAGAGGGAGAGTCGACGACGATGCTGGCGCAGCATCTGCGTGACCTCTCTTCGAGCACCTGTGTACACTCTCTATCTTTCTCCCTCTCGCGCTCGCACACCTTCCCCGGGTCTATTATCTTCTCGCGTGCGAAGGAACTCTCTCTCCTTTGTTATCGGACTGCCGAGACAAATTCCGGTATCGAGATACCCCGATCTTACCGAATTTCGTTGGACTCTTTCTCACCGTTTCCAATATATATTATCTTCGATACTGCCTCGAACCGTGAGCCCGAGAACCAACGAGAAGGAACCATCCCAATTCTTTTTTTCGTTTGCTAGCACGAAAGGGAGACCGTTTTATCAGCTATCGGTATTTCATTAATTGGTATTGCTGGATGAACCGTTGGACCACAAATTAGTCAAAAATAAGGTAATCGAGAATTTATAAGATTATATCGTGATTTTCATGTTCGTCCTTGCAATTAGCCGACTTAATAAATTAGCTTAGAAATGTTCATTTTATGCTTGCAATAACGATTCGAGTCAAATTTGATTTCGTAAAGGTTCTCGATTTTTTAGTTTCATCGATACATTCCAAATTGATCTTTAACTATTAATTATTACCTAAAAATCACTGTATATTGAGTTTATTTACGGTTGCTAATGAAATCATCGTTAAAATGAATTTCTCACTATTAAAAACAAGAAACAAAAAATAAAAGTCATGTTATGAAATTTGACTGGTAAACACGTAAATGGGGACTATTCTTTTGAAACTTAGCCTAATCGATTGCTCGATTTAAAAAAAAAACCGTAAGTACTTCAATGGCAATAGCGGTGGTGTCTTTAAGACGAATAATATAGGATGGTGAAATTGAACCAAGGGTTTTTGCTGTGTCTTGATTAAAAAATTCTCAGTTTCGTGAATTTTTCGAGCGAAAAAAAATCGAAAAATCTCAGCATGAAGGGAGCAACTGTGTTACGAATCTCGATATTTACCCGATACTTTCGAGAATTCCATCCAAGATGTCAAAAGTCTCGATGTTTCTCGATACTTTCAAGAATTCTACCCCGGATGTGAAGAGTTCGTTTTTTCTTCATACTTCAAATATATATATATATATATATATCTGCGAATGTAACAGCTGATATAAACGTAGCCAATAAAATAAGTCGATAAGATATCCCCATAGGGATATTGTTAGAATATTGTGAGTAGATATACCCATAAGAATCATCTGAATATTCCAGTCATCCGTTGGAGCTCGATCCTCGTCGGTGGTGACCGAGACCGAAGGTTTCATTTCTTTACGAAGAAAAACTATGGTCTCCGGATATTACGCGTACGTGACTGGATCCGATGGTTCGGAGAGACGTAAGAATAGAAGTTTCGTGGATTTTTGTTGTTCTCGGATTTCCTGAATGGCCATTGAACCAGCCCGGAGATGTGCTCTCTCGAGGCGGGAGTCGAAGACGTTTCCTCCCCTCTCCGACTTCTACTATCCGTCTCAAAAAGGAAGTTTATTCGTCTCTGTCTTTTCTCGTCTCGAGAGGAGCTCATTGTGAACCACCTGCTTCCTTTTCTCTCTTTCCGAGCCAAGAATCAGCCTTGACGATCATGAACTCTGCCGAATTATCGAAAGACTTCTCCACTCCCCTTTTCCTCCACTTGCCGTCATCAGCTTCGTCATAAAAGTTTCTTAATCGGAAAAGTCTCCAGCTCAAAGGCGAAATTCACTGGCTTTTTGCCCAGTGAAGCCCCTGAAGAAGAACTTCTTCCCAAGCGCACCTTGTTCCGTCGCGCGAATACACGAGAGTCTGGATGAGCGTGGGGAGGATATTCAACGAGGAACATCATCGTCCCGTGAGAGAGGAGATTTGAAAGACTTCTCTCGGCCCGGAGAGACGGATAGAGAAGCCACTCTTTGCATTCTGAAACTCTCACGGCTGGATGTTCTCGCTGTACCGAAACCTCGAGCCCGTCTGTGCGTGTGACTGTGCACATTGTATCGGAGTTGCTACACGCTGCTGCAACGGCTGCATACAGGGTGACGATTACTAACGGATCTTAACCATTCTTTACGACCACTCGACCTCGTGGAGGTTCATTTAATTAATCCTCTTAATTCGATTAAGAAGAAATTAAGAAGAATCAACAAGCTTGAATCGGGGAAATTAATATTAATCTTCTTTATAGAGGCTCAGGCGATAGATTACTATTCATCTTCTTCATTGGGAATCAATCAATACATTATTATCAACCTTCTTCACTGAGGATCGAGCTATAAATTCCCTTAATTGTTAAATAAATAACCCGTGAGTTCCATTTGCCAGTCAATTCATAAAGTAGTAACAAATTTAGGTTCAACGATAAATCAATCAACCACTACTGCAAAACTGAATATATACATTGAGATCGATAATTAGTTGAATTATTATTGACGATAATAGATCGATCTGAAAGTATCAATTAAATTGAAAAATTCAGAAACGTTTTTGTTGGACGTCAAATTCTCGAAGTAAGAAGAACATAAACATTTCTAAATAAATGTATTCCCAAATCAGGTAATCGCAAGGGCAAACATATACGACACGATCCAGGCTGATCGATTCACGATTCCCTGATGAACCAAATTTTAGCCATACGTTAAAACTACAAAAGAACTAAAAAAATCGTTCCCAGCGGTGTGATAACGTCTTCGGTTCTTGAAGAAGCACACGACCACGCGTGACCGCCACCCTGTACATTCACACACATAGGCGCACTGGCGGACCGGAAGTGAGCTACCTGTCTCCCACGTCCGCAGCCTCCCGCGCTCGTACGCCACTCCGCACATACGCGCTTCCCCGTCCACGTTTTACCTCTCCCCCCCCTTTCCTCCTCCTCATCCTCCTCGGAGGCGATGTTGCAGGAACACGCGTCGTTGACCTCCCGTCTCGCGAAACGAGAACAGTCCGTGCCTCCTCGTCCAAAGATCGACCGTACCATTTTCTTTTTTTTTTTTCAACCCATCGACCCCTAATTGCCATTCGAGGTTCTTCACCGTCACACCAGGAATCTCGTATCGAGAGAGTGCCACTTCTGATTAAATTTGGTTCACCTTTTTTGGAACCCAAACGCGAAATCTGCAAATATCCGTCGTGGAAAATGTTAAATGTGGAATCTTGGAAAGAGAAGAAGCGGTTGGGTCGTCTTAAAGTGAAACACTATGACGCGTGCACACGTGTAAAGAAACCGCTCGCTCGGCGTAAATCATCGTGAAAAATTATTTGTATTGAACGCGTTAACGCTGAAAAAGGAATAGTTGGGAAGATAACGAAACGACGTTTGTCACGCGCCTTCGACGTACGGCACGTGGACTTTGGAAGATTCGAATTTTAAAGAAAACGAGTTTTGACGTTGTCCCTCTCGTCTTCTCTCTCTCTCTCTCTCTCCTACTATTTTCAATCCGTTTTCTGTTTAATCGATTCGGCACTTATGTTTATATAGTTTACTTGCTTAGTTAATTTTTTTTTTACTTTATGAATTTCCACTCTATATTATCATCTCTTTCCCTCTCCCTCTCTTGTACGACCCCCCCCCCCCACCCGTGATCGCACGAGGCGCATATATACTGTGTACTTATAATTTTGTTTTTTTATATTCTCGATGTTTTTTTGAACGCGGAGCGTCTCCGGATGAATCACAAGAAGAGATCTGTCGGAGAAAACTTGAGGAAAAAAAAAATATTCCACTCTCGTGTTCTCCGGGTGGACCCGCGCGACAGACGAACTTTTCTCTCTTCTCGTTGCCGTTGTTCCCGTTGCTTCATCTCGTTGAGACGCACGAAGAGAGAGAGAGAAAGAACAAGGGGGCAGAGAGAGAAAGAGTATCGGCGTCGGAGACCGCAAACGTGTACGGATTACGAAATGAGCTTAGGCGCCCGTAAAAACGCATGATGCTCTCTCCCCCTCTCTCTCTTTTGGACATGTTAAACTCTCGAACATCACACAAGAGAGAAAAGATAATGTTCCCGAGAAAGAGAAAGAGAGCGGCGATGGTGGCCCGCCAGGAAAATTAAACGCGTCAACGAGGTAAACGTCCGGGCCGAAAAAAATCGATCTCTCGCATCTCGAATGTTTGTCTCCATGCAGGCCTCCCTCCTCCCCTCCTCGTCTTCATTATTCAATAATCAACAATACGAAAAAGTAAAGATCTCAAGAGAGCAATACTCCAAGGTTGATGAGAGAAAAACAAAATTCTACAATTATATTTACAGACACCCCCTTAACCCCTGTACCCATTTTGCAGACGAAAAACAAATATAAAGATGTTGAATGAAAATTTAAAAAAGCGTGATTTTTTAACTATTAAAAGTCATTAAAAAGAACGAAAATGAAAAGACATTTGAAATGTTACAATCGAGGTAATATCACATATCGACGTGTAAATGAATGGCAGACGAAACGAATGAACATAAATAAGAAAGAGAAGTAACAGAGAAAAAACGAGGCATTAGAAACTTTGGCAGAAAGAGAGAGAGAGAGAGACGAAAAAGAGAGAAAGAGACCTTCCAACCCTTGGTTCGGATGTTCATCAGCAGTTTCTTCTCAATGCCCTTTTGTACTAACAGAGATCTGGCACCAAAGTGGCAAAAGCAAACACATATAAAAAAAAATCCATGTGATAGAACAGAAAAGATACGCGTGTATCCAGCCAAGAATAATATCTCTTCGGAATCAATACGCATACGTATACACGTAGGCCTACGTATATAGGTGCACTTTATTTGATGATATATCGCTGTAACGGCTAACCTACATACGAGAACGTCGACGACGTAAGAAGTGGTGGGGGAGGAGATGTACAGTATCAGCAGCATAGACGAATATTCTTCGACTTCTTGTGTCGACTTTTTTTTGTTCATTGTTGCTCGAATCGAGTTTTTCGTAGGAGCATTAAGGGTTTCCTTCAAAGCGAGCAGAGGGGGGTGTAGAAGCAAGAGGGGAGGGAGGATTTTAACCCTCACGCGGGGATCGTTATCAGAAAGGAATTTTAGGATCGAAGAACTCGCGAGGACCGGATGGACCCGGCTGAAGACGCCTGACATCATCAGTTGTTCAAATAGAAGAGAAACGGGAGAGAGGGGATATTTCGAAGCAAACAAGAACGGGATCTAATCGCTGTCGTGTATTATCAGGAACGCCTTGAGCTCCGCAACTTTTACGCGCTAAGCTGCCGGCTCGTGAGATACGATTCGATCTAATCCTGAAAGCACACGCAGCATCATTTAACTTCGTTGGTAATCCGTACCCATTTTGCCATCGAGTTTCACCCAACGTGTCAAAATGCCACCCATTTTGTGGTAAAATCTTATTCAATTCAAAATGGGACTCGATTCGTCATAAAACGGTATCCAATTCAGAATGGGGGCCAATTCGTAATAAAAAGGGGCCCAATTCCAAAAAAATCGTATCCAATTCAGAATTAGTCTTCAATCATAAATAAAATTACGTCAAACGCTACCATCTGCAATAAAAAATTATCAAATCGGCAAACGGAATCGAAAGCTGATAGACTTTTTGGTCTATCGAGGATTTTTACATTTCCGTAAGGACTTGAGTCCGTTTGAGTTTGCGTCGACCACAGTATCAATGCTTTGAGAAAGAAGCGAATGAAAATGGCACAAGTGATAGTTTGATGAATCCGATCGAATGGATTCTATCGATGGGGGTGGAGGGGATATTGGGGCCATTGAAAATTACGGTGTTCAGGCGTTCGAGTTAAGAATGAAGTATGATCGTCATCATGATGATCATCGACGTCGTGATAATCGTTATTGTAAGAAGGACAGGTACGATGAGCACCGAGCGCTCCTCGTAAAAGCAGTCCCGCGTTTCTGATCGGGCCTCGGACATCCAGCAACTGAGACAATTCCGGTTTCGTACCAATTCACATGTGAAAACGATCTTTCAGCGTTGCGGAATATCGAGCGCAAGGTGCAATCAGCGGTCAACGACGAAGAGCCATTGAATAGAACTGCTCGATAAAAGTCGATAAAAATTGAGCCTTTTTTATTTCAAAAACATTTCTTTTACTGCATTGCTGCATGGATGTTCGAAAATCCCTAAAATTCTTGAAAACTTGCGATATGGTAGTTCTTTATAAAATAATAATACATAAAAATACATTAATTATGATTTTTCACAGAAACAATTGAGTAATTATAACTTTTAATGATACAATAGTTATAACTTTTTGACATCCGGAAATATCGCAAATAGGTATGAGAGTACGAACCAGTTATTCTT
The DNA here is from genome assembly GCA_030523105.1 of Ophioninae sp. A BG-2022a. Classification (NCBI taxonomy): domain Eukaryota; kingdom Metazoa; phylum Arthropoda; class Insecta; order Hymenoptera; family Ichneumonidae; species Ophioninae sp. A BG-2022a. The sequence goes on along the minus strand of JAPYZI010000181.1, from coordinate 108,333 downwards.
ACTTTGACACCGTTCAAATTGAATTTGTTCTGTTCTGAGGCTTTCGGGTAGAACGAATGATAACTCCGCGTCCAAATATCGAAGATCCAATCGTTTTCATGCTCGAGGTCTCAAAATTGAAGGTTTACCGGAATAACTATCCTTAAGGGATCGCCCCAGCGTGAAATTTTCAAAAAATCGTTTTTTTTTGCATTATCGTATAGTATACACCGTTCTAAACATTCTGTCAAATTGTTAAATCGAAATTCAAATTATTACGATCGCTACAGCGTTTCTTGTAGAAAGAGAACGAAACGGGACTACAATCTTTAAACGCATTTTTCTCGGAATGGTATTTTCCAAAACGACGTCCACTCTTAGAGGAGGAGTTTCGAAGATATCTATTTACAATTTTGAAAGAACATTTTTAACGTGATTCTCTATCGCACTGTGGAAACTTTTTTTTCTTCAATCTTCCTATTTTTTTTACGAAAAGCTGTCGAAAATATGGGCCAAATACGATACTTTTTGTTTAAACCGCCGAGATGTTACCAAATTTCAAAAACAAACCTCCAAAGCGCGGTAGCGACTTTCCTCCAGATTAATAATCTTTTTGAAATTTTTGTATCACATCAAAATTGTGGCCGCAATCGTGGACATCGTACAGGACCTTTTTTTCAACGCATAACTTCAACAATTTTTTAAATTATTGCATACTAGATAAATGAACGTAAAAAAATTATTTGGTATTCGGCATAAATGTATTTATTTATAAAAATGAAACCAGATCGATTAGTTTATTACAACATTAAAAAGAAAAAACGAAAATCAGAGATTTTTCGAACGGTCACACTCGGGCGATTCCTTAAAAAAGGAATCTAATGTATCTGACCCATGTCACGTGGTCCAGTGTCTAGTAAAGCCCACAATTTAAATATGAAAAAGTAGAAAATCACACGCGGTTTGAGCTCTGATCGTCGAGTGTCTAACTTTGAACGGTCGCAATTGCCATAGCAACCGCCGCGCTGCAGCGAACCCAAACAAACTTGCAGTCGATAGAATGCAGCGCGTGCGATCGCACGGAGGCGTTTCTCAAAATTTCTACGTACAACAAACTTTCGAAAACACGAAATTATTTCAATATTACTTAGTGAATCTTTATTCTAATTATATGTTGTGGTTTATCAGCACTATACACGTTATTATCCAAATTTAAGTTTAAAATTGAAGATTATAGATATTTTTTATTTTTTTGGTGCGAAGTTACAAGGCCTTATTAGGAACAGTGATCCGAATAAAGCCCAGCAGACGCTTTTTCAAAAAAGCTTCTAGTTAATAGTGAACATTGTTTTCTGAACAAAAATTATTACTAATACGTTGATTATTGAATAAATGATTAAATAAACATTTTTGTTTGATTTCAATATTCACAGTTTTTCGTTGTACTTAAAAACAAACAAGGTGGGCCTTACATGGGCCAGGTACTTTACATCGTACCAAGCAAGCTAAAACAAAAGAGGGAAACAGGCACAAGGCGATCGAGGAACGAGCGAGAAAATTCGCTGGTTTCGCGATTAGTGAAAGACAGGAGCTTATCTGCATTGTACAATTATCGTTGCAACGTATTATCTGCATTGTCAAAACCCGTCAAGGGCTCGGGGGAAAGAAAAAAAACTTCGGTCTATGAAAATGGGAGGCTCGTTTTCGAAGTAAATTATCGCATTTGTTTTCCGTAAGCGAAATTTAAGCAGCGCGTATGCCATTACGGATGACTCTCCGCTCCGACCTCCGTCTCGTCTTCCGTCGTTTCAGGGATCATTAAAATATTTTTCGAGAACCGCTCGTTCGCTGGCGTCGAAGTTAATTGCACTTTCGTCCAAGTGTATCTCGGAGTTCGTCTACGGATGTGCCTTTCAACGAGGCTCGCCCATTACGTCGCCATTTTTGGTCACAGTCACTGAAAAGTGAAAAAAAAAAACGCAGACTTGAAGAATCCCGATTGATTTACGAAAGTCTACGATCCATTACGCGGTCGGGTAACCGCTGATCGACGAAGAGTTTTTCATTTTGCTGAGATCTTTTGCTCTCCACTTTGGTAAACGCCAATTACCTATTCGATCTAGATTGAAGTCGACAAAGAATTGAACGACGAGAATTGAACATCGACTGCTGACCAATAACGATTAGATGGCTAATATTGGAAATATGCAACTGGACACCGACTCGCTACGGGCGTCCAATTGACAACTAAAAACGAAAAAAACTCTTCAATCACTATATTGCTATCCATTTGAGTATTTTATAAAAACCAAGCCCAGAAAAATCGATTTCTCAAAGTCATTCAAGGTCAACTGCGCAAAACAGTGACGACCAAACACCAAACAACTCTTCAGCCTCCATCTTCATTTCTTTATTACTATTTAAAAAAAAAAAACAAATCCCAGACAAGCCTTTTTCTTAAGGCGATTCAAGGTCAGCTGCGCAAGTAACCTACAATCGGACATCAACAATCAGATTAACGAGAATGGAAAACGTTCGGTTATGCGTGGCCTCCAAGGTCTCGCGGAGCTTGAACCTACGATATCTAGGTCAAAATAGAATCTTAGACGTTCAAGCTACTGTTAGCGATGAAAAGACAATCGACAATTTTTTTCCAAGGTGCTTGTTCGCGTTTTATCGTTCTCCGTAGAAATCCACGGCCAACTTGATTTGTCATAAGTTCAACATAAGATGAACTAGATCCGCGAAGGACGATCGTACATCTAATAATCTCTTATCCGATCTAAGTCGATCGACAGTTATCGATATTTTCTATCGCAAGCACACGCACGCGCACACATGTATATAAAGATGAATGTGACCACATGATCATATACGTACGAGTATCTCTCTCATAGGTCAGGAACGTGCAGAAACAGTATGCTTCTATCTAGACGAGAAAAGTCACATATGGGGAGGACTCGTGTGATAAGGAGTCAATGATGGAGCAGACATTGATCTAAATTACTGTTGTTGACCCGATCTGAAACGATCGTGATCGCGAGATAACATTCACCGTCTATCGCGCAACTATTATTCTCCCTCTCTTTCTATTTATTTATTTATTTATATATTTATTCATTTATTTACGAATTCGCTCAGTTGTTTCTCATAATTGTCAGAATTCTTTTTTAATAAGATATCAAAAGTGTAGTTTCCATGCAAAAAACATTTCGTACGATGCTACATACATTTTTTTAGAAAATTTTCAGAATTATGAAAACAATCGATTTTCTCCAAAAAACAGTTGGTTTGAGAACAAAATGTAAGGGTTGAGAAAAAAACATTTTTGTATCTCGAAGAAAAGTCGTCCATTGCTAGAAAATAATCGTTCACCAAAAAAAAACAAGTTCGACATTCCAAAAAAGAAAGCCGATTTTGAAAAAAAAAAAACGTTTTTGTATCTTGAAGAAAAATCGTCCAATGCTAGAAAACAATCGTTCGTTATTGAAAAAATAAATTGTTCAACATTCCAAAAAAGAAAGTCGTTTCTTCAAAAAAACACAATTCAAAAAGGTTAAATTTTGGAAAAAAAGAATCGTTAAATTCTCGAAAGCAAACACGCAGCTATTGAAAAGGAAAATCTCGCTGTCCGTGAGAAGTTGAAAGAAACAATCGAGACTCGACGAGAGACATCGAGTTCCGAAGAATGTCTGTCATCGTAATCCCCGAGTGCGTCGTAAACGGTACTTCTCCCGGGGACATGACGCGCCGAAGATCGCCTCTCGATGCAATAAAGCGGGGATTAACGCGTTTCCAATGAAGAACAATAAGGGAGGAACAAGAGTCAGCTCGAAACTCGAGCGAGAGTTTGTTTGTGCGCGAGTGTTCGTGTGTGCAAACACGCCCGGCTAAATATGATCGGAAAGGACTTTCCGGTTTCTAATCCGGGATCAGGCCACTCTCGATGACGTTACGGTGGTCCTGGAAAGGGCGAGAGCACGCACGAACCGTCCAGTAAACGAGAGTCGTAAACACTACGGGTCTTCAGGTAAATTAACCCCCGAGTGGCCGTTGTCGAGATCGGCATCATCCGTGCTCTCTTTTTTTGTCCTTATTGCATTTGCACCCAAGAAGAATCCAAATGAGAATTTGCACCCCTGCCCCGCCCCCCTCCTCCTCGCGGCAAGTCCGAAAAATAATGACGGCAAACACGGCCGTTTGCGAATCCGTTTGGTCACCGGAATAATTAATGGGTGGAAAGGGAAGGGTGGCGGACGGAGAATCTGGCGAAAGCATTTTGGCGGGATGATTCCCGGAGCGAAAAAAAAATAGGGGTAGGACTTCTTGTAGGTTGAAGGGTGCGTAACGCCGTCTCTCTTTCTCTCGGTCCATTCGCACGGGGTCGGAGTCAGGTAAATTTCTATTAAATTTCAGGTACGTGAGCGTAAGTCCAGTATCTTGACTTAAACTCGGACGCGAGTACCTTGACCCTTTTTGGGCCGCGACTTCCCGGCATGACTCTTGGACTCTTATTTATGTTATTATGTTTTGTTTTGTTTTGTTTTTTTTTTTTTTTGCTAACGGAGATCCTCTCCCGCATTTATTACGGGAGCTATAACGGATTGGAGGGTACCTGGTAGAGGCGACCCGTGTCTCGATGATCAATTGCCGGTCACTTTCTTTCATCCCTTTTTTTGTTCTCATCTCCTTTGCAGCCCTTATTTCAGCCGCGGAGGGCTCGCTCTAAGATTCATCTCCAACCGATGCTTCTCGCAGATTTGTTGTGTATCCACATTGTTTTATTTGTTCAATCATTGTACCTCCCGCCCCCCACCGACAACTCCCTTATTGTTTTTTACTATTTATTCGTCCGTTTGATTGATATTTATTGAAAAATTATGATTCAATAAATGAATAAATGTTTGGTAAATATTCGGAAGTGCAACTTCCGCTGAAAGGCGGGAAACCAATCAAACGGACCCAAACAAACGAACCCAACCAAACACAAAAAATCGGATCGATTCTGACAGGAGTTACACGTCCAAATATTTACTAAATGTTTTATATAATAATACTTTTTCAATAAACATAAATTAATGAATGAAAAATCAATTTTTAATATCACAAAATTCATAAATTAGTGCAAAAAACTATGATTCAATAAATTAATAAAAGATACTTTGAGGAGGGGGGTTGGGGCGTGAAAGAGGAATAAAACCTCGGACATAACAAATCACGCTCTTCCGCCTGCTTATCTTATTAATCAATAATTATCTTGGCGTTACATGAGCTCCGCCGAGCGTTCCCAGAGCGGAGAGAGTAAACTGAGGCGTTATTTTACACGCGCACCCGTATATAACTGTACATACGTATACGAGCTAGTGAAAATATAAGCAACGAGATCGCAAGCGTTACGGCAGGTCACAATTTGCTTTTCCGCACGATCTCTCGATTTCGATTTAACAATATTCCCCGAGTACCACGTCTAATTTTTTGGAAATTAATAAATGAAATGATTTTCACTTTCGTCAAAGTATTCGCAAGACTCTTCCATGCCGCGTTTCGGTTAAATCATAAAAATCGAGTTTTTTTTATCTGTTTAGTAATAAAATATACACGTTAAAAAAATATTCTCAAATTTGCGAAAATTATTTTTTTTTACCGAGCCTGGTTTCACGGAAAATGTTCAATAAATTCGATCGATTCCGTTTTATCAATTCAATATTTACTTTGCCACAAAAGTCATTAGCGAAATTATTATCGGAAGTTTATACTCAGTTATTAAAAAATCTGAGCTAATTTTGCGGTTCATTGAATTAGTTGTGTTAATTTAAAAACAAATGTGGTCATCTATTCGTACATCGATAAATTAATTTTTAAAAAATGTTATCATATATTTGCACATAGTTAAGGGATCGCCTCAGCGTGAAATTTTCAAAAAATCATTTTTTTGCATAGTATACACTGTTCTACACATTCTGTCAAATTTTTAAAGCGAAATTCAAATTATTACGGACGCTACAGCGTTTCTTGTAGAAAGGGAACGGAGCGGGACTACAATCTTTAAACGCGTTTTTCTCGGAATAGTGTTTTTAAAAACGGTGTCCACGTTTTGGAAAACGTGAAGTGTTCTTTTTAAATTCTTCCTATTTTTTGAAAGAGGGCCAAATTCGATACTTTTTGTTCAAAACCGCCGCCATTTTGTCAAATTAAAAAAAAAACCTCCATGTCACGATAGCGACTTTCCTACAGATTAATAATCTTTTTGAAATTTTTGTATCACATCAAAATTGCGGCCGCAATCGTGGGCATCGTACAGGACCTTTTTTTTAACGCGCAATTTAAACAATTTGGTAAATTATTATATACTAAATAAATGAACATAAAAAAAACATTTTGTTTTTAACGTAATTATTTATAAAAAGAGAACTAGACCGATTAGTTTATTACATTTTTAAAAATCGTGAAAATCATTGATTTTTCGAAGCGTCACGCTCGGACGATTACTTAAATCAATAAAGAGACTACTGCTCGAAATTGTGAAACAACAGATGGCAAGTAACCCCAAGAAATACAAAAAGATTTAAAAAAATTTTTTTAAACCTGCTCGTCAATTTTTCATTCGTTTTATCGTATTTATAATCGTTTATGTAAAATTGCCCCACCGAAGGGCCGAGGCCGACGAAGGGAAAAATTCCAAAGTTGGGCATCGGTGTAGATCGGTGTTTTTTTTTTCTCGCTGCTACTGCAGATCATCCCTCTGCATATTTGATCGGCAAGTACAGCGAGTGAACGTTATCCACGTACGAGGACGTATAACTGTATGGAAAGTTGGTGCAGCGCGGTATTCAGCAGGGTTCGTGACAGGCGGTCGATGCACGGGAGGACGAGGTCGATCCACGTGCAGCAAGAACGCAACGATGTTGAAAATGAAAAATAGGCTCCGTGTGTCTGTGGCAAACTGCGTTATTCTCGCTACCGGAACTCGGACGATCCCACGTGTGTGATAATGAGGGGATCGAGAGGAGGGAAACGACGAATAGGAAACATCGGAATTAATATGTGCGAGAACGTGGAGCAAGAGGGGGGAGAAACGGGGAAACGTGGAAAACGTAAGATCGAGGGAATGGACGGATGATCGGTATTGCGATCGATATCGAGATTGATATTGCAATCGGCGCTGCAATTACCACCGTGATCGGTATTGCAATGGTACGGAGATCGGTATTGTTTGTTTGGGTCCGTTTGATTGATTTTCCGCTTTTCAGCGGGAGTTGTACTTCCGAATATTTACCAAACATTTATTAATCTATTAAACCATCATTTTCTAATAAATATCAACGGAGATCGGTATCGAAATCGGTATTGCATTCGGTATCGAGACCGGTATTTTTATCGGTACGTATCACGGTCGTTTAAATACAGCTTCGCGAATCTCAACTAAAACTTACGTTACGCGCCCCATTGAATCCGCCCTCGGATTTTGAGTGCAAAAAAACAACCTCCAAAGAGAAATAGTTTAAAAAACCTCAGAAATAAAAAAAAGTAACTGTTTCCTCACTGATGACCCTTCCGATCAGTACGGAAAAAAACTAAAATCCGCATCAAATCAACGAACATGTTGATTCGTGAATAACAATCCCAAAAACATCTCTCGTAACCCTTTCGCTCGTACCGACAACAGTATCACCAAAGATGTATTATTCGAAAGAAAATCTACAGATATAACGCGCGAGCCTTCGCTGCATTACCCTCGGTCAGCTGATACCTAAAAACACTCCAACTAGAAAATAATATGAAATTATGACGGAAGACGCTTTATCCCACCTGCGTTTGATATCTCAACGCGGAATCATCAACATCATAGACAAGATATGGAACAAAAGAAAAAGAGGTCATTATCCATCAACCATCGGAGTAAACCCGAAAATATCCCGGGCGCTGACGGTGGGAGTCAGGGCTGTCTGCTCCTCGTACAGTCCTGCCTCGGGGCGATTGCAGTCCGAGGGGGGCTAGTGGAGCTCCTGAGGTATCGGACCGAGCAAATGAGAAAGAAGAAATGCGATGATAAAGAGAATACACCAGAGAGAGAGAGAGAGAGAGTTAAAGAGATATTCAATGGCGGGGGAATTCCAACAGAACATCATCAGCTAGTCATCCTCTTCCACCGCAAAGTGGGAAAGCCTGACTGGCGAATGAGGGGGAGGGGGAGGCGCAGGGAGGTCGTTTCTTAGCCGTCTATGCGGCTCCGCAGCAGCAGCAGCAGCAGCAGCAGCAGCAGCAACAGCAGCTACAGCGTAAAGAAATAAACTCCAGCGAAATAAAGGAGAGAGAGAAAGATAGATAGAGAAAGAGCAACAAAAAAAGGAGCAGACAGCACGCGAAGCATTACGAATGGAAGGAGTGGGGTTAAGCCGTGGAAGGGAGCAGATGAGGGCTCTCTCCCTCTCTTTCGCGTTGCCCTCCCCTCCCGGCCGAGCGCGCTCGTCTCCGCAACTCTCTAGCCCTCCTCTCCCCCGCTCACCTTCGCTACGGGCCTTGTGCCTCCGACTCCTCCTACGTGTGTGGCTGGCTACACACACGCGCGCAAACACCGCCACGACCAGGTTGAGAGAAATTTTCAGAAGCCCGTCAGAGTCACTTCTCCGCGGTCATCCGTGCAGTCGAGAGCTCCGCTCATCTTCGTCATCTCGACTCTTTATTCTCCAAACCGCGAGTGACGGAGACGGACAGAGAGAAGGAGAGAGAGGAAGAGAGAGATATAGAGATAGAGGTCGACCGGGAGACAAGCCGAGAGGACGTGTACATAGCCAGAACGCGATATAAACAACTGTGCAGGCTTAGTGTGTTTGTGTCGATTTTGAAGGTGAAGCAAACGATTGATCGAGCAACACTCGCCGCGGACCATCACCGACGATTTTTTTCGTTCTTTTTCACTCGCTTGCGTTTTATTCTCCGTTCCGGCTGATTTCCGGTCGTGCCTCGACGCACTTCTCGCGTTTGATATTTAATCGGAAGTAGTGCAAGTGCGCGTACGAATGTCGACCCGGAAGTACGCCGGAAGTGCGGACATTCTTTTTTTTCGGCCTCCGACGGTCGCCGATCGTCGTTGAGGCGTAAGGGCGAGATGACAAGTATCGCGTGTGAACGTCCCTCGAGACGGCAGCGACGCGCGACGGTACAAACGTCACTCGCCGTTTTACGGTGAACCTGCGAATATCAGTTTTTTTACTCGAACGAGGAAAATTGAAAGAAAAAGGAGTTGCGCGAGTGCTGCGCGCGGACCGTCCGAAATGGGAGAGAGATCGGCTCTCCTCTGAGATAATATTTTATCGCGATCAACGGAGGGACTGCTATACTTTTTTTTACCTCGAAAAAACGATTTTTTTTTCTTGCGCGAACCAAGTTTGACGACGAGGGTGTCTTAATGAGCGGGGAGTTGTCGCGACATTTCGAGCAGGTCGCACCGGCATGGATTACTCCACGAAAGGTACGTGAAATAATTCCTCTCTTTTGAAAATTCTTTTTTTTTTTTATTCACGATGGAAAATACGTTCGCTAGGGAGGGGCGATCGTCAGAGACCCAGAAGACTCGATAAGAGATTACTTTTTTTTTTTTTAAATCGATCTCGCGTGAAGATTGACGAGCCGATATAACCGCACCGATCGATCGATGATTCAGAGCTTTTCGCCCCGCTAATGAGAAATTGTACACTGACCTAATTGTCAAATTTCGAGATTACCGCAAACATCCTCCTTTATCTTGCGCCTCGTGAGACTTCGAAGTGAAACAAACAAAAAAAAACTGGTTCGTCTCGCGTCCCGTTTCACGATTCGTCGAAGATCGGAAATCGACGAGACAGGATCTGATATGGAAGTTCAATTCCTATGGATTTATGGACCTGATGAGTAATAGTATATAATGATTTATTATTATTATTATCATCATCATCATCATTATCATTCTTATTACACGTTGTTCCGAAATCACGTATCGCTCATTGTTTATTATTGTTAGTTTATTTAAAGGCCGTGTGTAATAATAATAATAATTAGTCATGTGAAATTTCTACAAATCGAGAATAACAAATACGAATAAACAAATTATTCCACTTATCAGTATAATTATGAAAACCCATTATTAAAAAATGACCGACACTGATGGGTTCGCCTCCGGCATAATTCCGAATTGGGGACCATTGAACATAGCCAATGGTCGGAGCGGTGACTGCTCTCCCGTGCACCGCCTGGCGAATAAACCAGTGAACGACAGATGATTCTGAGACCTTCTTGTAGATACGTTTGTGCATAAGAAAATCGAAATTGGGGCATACCGGTAGGGGTTTTCCGCAGTTTCCCCATGCCCGGAAAATGCGGTTTGGCATTGCACGAGGCGGGTCGAGGCGGCACCTCGCAACGGAGGTTAGATTAAATCGCGAATTTTGGGTGGGGAGTGACAAAGAAGATGTTAGTTGCAAAAAAGTATAGTTTGTAAAAAAAAACTGCAGTGGGAAAAGATCGTTCGATCTTAATACCACGCGTTCAAAAGCAATAATAAACTCGAATTAAATTACAGTAAATGCGTAAATACAATTTTGAAAAAGTACATTTATTTATATTTATTATAAAAATGTATGAAAGAAGATAAATGTTAAATAATGAAAAAAGAATTTCATTCAGAATCGATGAACGTCGTAATTTCGAAATAATAATAATAGTAAGAATGATATCAATAGAAAATATAAACGTTTTTTAAATTATCACGAATTATTCCTAGAGGAGAATAATATATTTTTACAAATGTAAAAATAACGTACAATCATTGTATTCGAAGAATTTTTTTGAATACCGTCAATACAGCGAAGGGTCTTTTGAAGTATGTACAATCCTCTTTATTTATTTCTCCATTTTCATTATTGCAAAGCTCCGCAGCTCGATAATGACAAAAATAATGAACTCAAATATTACGTACGTCGATATACATTTTGCTATTTCAACAGTATTACAAATTTTGTTGTATTTGCCTATATATTAAGAATATATACATTTTTTCTCCGCCGATTTGATAAAATAATGAATTATTTGACACGTACATACACATATGTGAATCTTTCGGGATAGTTTACCGTGCTGTGTGTATATACATATGTATACGCACGTATATCTATAATGTCTACGACGAATCGATCTCTCTTCTCTCTGGCGAGTCACCGGTGGGGCTTCTTTTCCCCGCTATCTCTCATTCCCCCCCCCCTCTCTGTCCCTCTCTCTCTACTCTTCTTTCTCGGATACCGTGTTCTCGCGCACACAATAACGCTCCGAATCTTCGTCTCTCGCGAGTGCCTCACGGCCTTGGACGACACAAAAGACGACGATATATAACCAAACAAGGAATATCATTTATATAACAGTACAGAGACGATCGCTACCGCGTGTGTCCTTTTCGCGAAGAAAAATAAATGGGACAATGAAAACGAAGGATAAACGATGACAAATCGAGGACGAGCGCGAGATCGTGGTATTAAAGTGGGGGGAGCGGTCAGGCGGAGGGGGGGGGAGGTGATCAGTTGCGATAAGACAGGGGTGAAAAATTGCGATCAGAGCTCAATGTTTAACACGCGACAGACTCCATTTTGTCTGCGGAAGAAAGATTGGGCTGGACCTTGGGGACGATAATTGGAGGCTGGACCTGAGAAAGCTAATCTTGGAGAAACATTCCGATGAAACATCGAGGGTGTCTGATGATAGAATGTGTGGGATAAACGGATATCGATACGCTGAAAAGATGTCGAGGAGAGATAAAACGAATACTCGAGAGCATGACGTGTTTTCCGCAGGCACTGTAATCTCCGACTATACGATCATTTGGAAGGTGGCGCGAGGGAGATGCGAGAAGACAAATAACGCACTGTATGGAGATAAGGACCTTTTTATTATTATTTTTTTGTTTCTTTTTTTTGTAACAAGGCCGTCTTAACGAACCGCGGAAAACAACTAATTCGCGGCTTTATCTCTCTGTACGTTTTTTTCGCGATGATCCGGATACATCAGGAAAATGATACCACTTGATATTATTTCGTGCCATTTTGGTAGCAAGGCTCTTCCCCGTAATTTTCACGTCGACGAAAGCAAACTTACCGCGATCAATGAGAGAGAAAATATTCGTCGATAGTTGAGATATACATGGTAAAATAGAACCGAATGATGTGGGCTTCGTTTTTGATGAATGGTATCGGTACTCCTTCTGATTTTTTGAAACTGGGAGACTGTTTTCTCGGTAAGGAAAGAAATCTCCGCTCATGGATCAGGGAGGAAAGAAGAAACGCCGTGGACGACGGAATGGCGTCGTGGTCGGGGATGCGAGAGGACTAGCCGGCGCCATGTCGTCCCGACGCTGTTCAGCGAGATATAGGGGGTGGCGTTTTGCTCCGGCGCCGTAAGCTCCTGGAGACCGTCCGGATAGAGAACGAGAGAGAAAGGGAGGGTGTTTTGACCCTACCCCTACTAAAACGGAGAATCAGGGCGTGGCGTTTTCGTATACATGTATCAGCGACGACTATCCTGAACCTTTTTTTTCTCTTCCGCCACGGTTTACGACTCGTGGTCCCATCCGAGCGATATTGCACCCACCCGTGCCTTACTCCTCCTTCCTCTCTCTAACTGCGCTTTCAGTGAGCACGGTTTTTTCCCTCGCCAATCCTTGGGATACTCAATGTCCAATAATAAACCATACTCAACCTCACCCCATCAGTAAAAATGGCATTTTCATCGATACCGATCTGAATCCACCTTTGCGGGTGATGTACGATTTTTCTTAACTTTTCTTATCATCACCAACGAAAAGTTAGACGATTGCATCGTGCGGGTAACCCGAAAGATAGAAGATGATAAAAGGAAACAAGATTTAACGCGGTCGAAACGCAGACTGCCGATTATCTGTAAAAAAAAAACTAAAAAAGGTTTTGAACCGTTTAATCCGTTGTTTCTTTTCAATGTTTGCACATGTTTCGAAAATGTCCTAATTTTTCAAACAACCGTGACAAATGCAACATTAAAAAAAAACATTTGGAGTATCTAGAATTAATGGGAGTATAATCGAACAACCTTTCACGTTCTATGTCGCGTCACGGACGAGACAGAGGGGGGGCTGAAAAGACTCGCGAAAGAGAGATGGGAATAAGAGACTCGTATTATGGATCAAGTTTCTATAGACCCTCTGTAGGCCACCGCTGTACAGCCGAGAACCGACCGGCGCGTACTCCCGATAAATATAAATATACTTCCATATAAATTGAATCATGCGTATATACGAATCTGTCTATACGTTTGCAGCCGCATACTTGCTAAAAGCGGGCGCCCTCTTGGGTTGTAACCCCGGCGAGAGGGGAGTGGGTTGTAAACTATGTATAGTACAGATCCTCTAGTACGTATGCGGAGAAACTCGGTTGGGCCACGTATCAAAGTCGCTCGGCTTTTTTTTTCTTCTTGTTCTTCTTCTTTTTTTATTACATTTTCCTCGCGCGCTTCTTCAATCTACGCCGCTCTATAGTTAACGGCCAATGCGAAGCGGCCACCTTCGCGACGAGAGGTCGCGGCGTGCGCACTCTCCGTTGTCAGTTCCCGCGATACTCCGAACGGATAGGCCTGACAGCGGATCGAAGATGGGTAAAGATGTATACCGGGGATAACCGTTGAATATCCCGATTTTTCTGCGTTTGTGGGTCGATCGACGTTGCAGGATTATTTTCATTTAGTGTTACCGAGTACCTACTCTTTTCGATTAGGGAATTAATTCGAGTAATCAACTTTTTTAAAGCAATACATTAATGAAGACTAAACTCGTATTACAATGAATAACGGTACCAATTTTCGGGTGAATCCGTTCGTTAAATATCAAGAAATCGTGTGCACCGGTTTAAACGATATAACTTCGAGAAAAAAGCGTTGACGATTCGATCACCGACTCTATCGTTGTTTACTTTTAACCTGGAATTTTTTAATAAATAATATAAATATCGAAGCTCTGTTATCTTAATGATCGTTCGCCGCTGGAGACGAATGATTTTTCAGCATTTTTAGAACTCTAACCCCTTCGTATGTGAACGCGTATCTGTAGCGCGCGCGTCGAGTAATCTTCCGTTCGAGCCGGCCGTGCAGTGGTTCACTTTCACACCGCCAGGGGCAGTATTGTCCGGGAGACGAACATTTGTTCCTTAGCCAACCGACCTCACAGGTTCAATACAAAAATTTTCCGCAACTCCCAGTCGCCTCCCCAGCTATCGGCTTTCTCATCCTAAAAAAAAAAGCACATGCGCAGTGCGCACCTCCTGCATCGTACCTGAAAAAAATATGAAAAAAATAGAAAAATCAGCGAGAGTAATACGGGCATCTCGGAAGCATCGAGAACAGAATTGATCCTCCCGATACTCGTAAACATATACATTCACAATCCCGCGATGTACCTCCGACCCTCTCGCATGGTGTTCGACCTTTCATTGTACGAAATCCACGGAAGAGCGGAACGGCGAAGAGACGCGGTCGGTTGTGAATCACGCGATGCGTGCGTTACGCGCCCGCGAGTGCGTATCATCTCCCACACCAAGTTTTTTTTCCCTCGTCAAAGATACCCACACACTCGCATTGCCGTAAAAAAATATATTTTTTACGGCAATGCGAGTGTGGTTGAACAATATTCGACCCTCCGTCCGAAATATTGTTTAACCACAGCGCTTCTGAAACACGCTTCCATACGTGTCCCAGACGATGTCCCATCAAGCGGACGTTTCGTCCGGCGCAGGATCCTCGGAGTGTCCGTGAACGGGCGTTGGCGCGCACGTGTGTTCGTACGAGGGGCGCGCGCGCCACGGTGGATGATGGTTACGGGTGGGTGAGCCCAAGGTTGTCAGGGTTACAGCTTTCGAAACACACATTCGTCCGAGCGGCTTCACAGAAAATATACAAATACGCGGAGACCCGTGCGTGTCGACGAGGAGTGTACAGGACGAAGAGGATGGGGGCCGTCGTTGCCGTTGAGTTTTATGTATCCAACAGCTTGCGCACGATACAACCGCCATTTCTCTCCCTCGTCCGGAACAGCGTTCGGAATACGCGTATACGTGTGTGCGACGAAGAGTAAAAGAGGGAGAGAGACGAGAGAAGAAAAAAAAAAGGAAGCGCCGAGTCGCGGGTGTAACGGAGCGAGAAGACTAGGAGGCGGCGAGGGCGAACCGAGGATCTACGAGAGTCGGGACCTCGCTACGGGGAACGGAGATAGAAACTGGCAAGGCGGAGGAGGGGTTCGGAGTGAAGCTGGGAGCCTGCGAGGTCGTTTCTTCGACGATTCCCGAGAACGGAGGAGAGAGAGAGAGAGAGATGAAAAAGTCGAGACGGAGATTGCCGGAAGCTGATTGGCGCGGTAGCTCAAAGCGCGTTGGTACCCCGCTGGCGCGGGGGCGGGAACGGTACGAGCGACGGGCGACGCGGTGAGGAACTCCGGTAGAGTACGAGATAAAAGCTCGAGAGATGACTAGCAACCAATAGGAGGATCGGGGCAACGCCCCCGCTCGATTAAAACGCCCCACCACTCCGGAATGAAAAAGCGAGAGCGCAGCATCCAACTCTGCACGATCTGTAGCCGTATTTCTGTGACGTCCAAAGTGATACAGCAACCGCTGAAAAAATGGATATTCCGTTTTGCTTACTACGGAATGACAATGAATACGAAAGAAAATTTGGTTCTATTTTTAATGAAAATTCGCTTAACCCGTTTTAATATAGTCGTGCGTCGTGGTTTCATCTAGAGGAATAACGCACGGTCGCCGACGACTGTGCCAACGATCGATAGGGGAGTGAAATTTCTTTGGATTCAAGAGGACTGTGGACGC
The DNA here is from genome assembly GCA_030523105.1 of Ophioninae sp. A BG-2022a. NCBI lineage: Eukaryota > Metazoa > Arthropoda > Insecta > Hymenoptera > Ichneumonidae > Ophioninae sp. A BG-2022a. The sequence continues at coordinate 92,488 of JAPYZI010000181.1, read as the reverse complement.
GATCGTAAATTATTCATAACTGAACACGACCTAACGAAAAGCTTCGCGTGTCGCCGAACGTTGAATACACGCATCAGGACGATACATATATAGGGGACGAGAGTTTTTGAAGCGGTTTTCCGAATGTCCTTTATGGCTGGTATTGCAGACAAGAGAGATAAATCCGATCGGTAAATCGACAATACCGCGATTGAAACGTCCGTTGCATAGATGACCCACCGTTCGAATAACGATGATACTTCGAAAGCATCGCGTACACCGATCGAGTATAGCTGCTCGATCGGATCACAGCAATGCGGCAAGCCCTCTACTTCTGATCGGTATATCGACAATACCGATCTTCGACTCGAGATCGAAACGCTCGTTGTAAACCAAATTAACGATCCGCCGTTTGAATGATGACGCTACCGCGGAAGTGCTGATTTTCCGGATACCCCGTCCGATCACGGGCTCGATAAGTTCAACCGGACTTGGGTCTGGTATTCGCTGTATTTTCTTGAACACGCGAAGAACTCAAGACCATAAAAGAACGCGATCTGCGGTTGGAGCGAGGTCACCCGATAAATCTTGTTGTCTTCGCGTACACGCGCAGACCGTAGACTTCCGGTACGGATACGCTCCTCTCGGGGCTGCTGCGGATACCGCGAAAAAATCCGTCACTTTGGTGGTTTCTTTTCCCGTTTTGTCTTCTCAACGTTCCGTAAGCCGGGGCGTATCTCGCTGACCAGTGAGTTTGCGTTGGACATCGTTGATCAAAATCGAAACTTTAGGAATTCAAGCGCAGAGGTTGCATTTGAGGTGAACGTTTGAATAATCGATATCACATCGCCCTATGAATTCACGAGTACGGGAGAAGTCGAGCACGAAGATCGTGGAAATATCCTCGTAGCGATACAGCATCGAAGAGTACACTCATAGCTGATCCCGTGTGCGACGCTCACTTTTTCCGAGATAACAGCGGCGAGAGTAATTCCCAGAGGCTTATCGACAAAAGTACACATTACTCACACACATCCACGTTGCGCACGAACCGATCTTCCATTTTTCGATTGACAACGTTCCATGCGAAAACAAATAACGGCGGATCACCGACAAGTCGGAAGTAGCAAATTGCTAAAACTGAGGCAAAACGGAAAACCATTGAAGCTAGAATAAATGTCAAAAAATCAATAAAGGGAATTAAAAAAATTTTTGTAAGAGGGATTTGAGTACATCGATTTTGTAGTGGATTTGTCAAATTTAGTTTTTATTAAATTCGACAAATCTACTACAAAATCGATGTACTCAAATCCCTCTTACCAAAATTGTTCACGCGTATGAAAAAAACGGATCGACAAGTCGAAAATGGCGATCTTCAAAAGATTTCGACAAAAAAACAAAATAAATAGTACTTCTCGCGACTCTGGGACGATCGGTAACGAATGAAGCCACAGCAGCGAGAGATGTTCCAGAAACTCAAAGACCACACGCTCTCGTTTTTTTTTCCTGTCCCCTTCTCGAGACGTAGCGCGTTCGTGTTGATATATTTGTAAAAGCGGGACTTCAGAGCCAGAAAAATAGTGAGAGAGAGAGAGAGAAAGAGACGAAAAAAAAACGATCATGCGGTTTTGTGTATTCGGAATCTCGACGAGTGGATATGGTCAGTGGTCGGACTGAGCTCGCACGTACATATTCATTATCTCCGCCGTTAGGAAGTCTAGCGTTTCGAGCTACTACAAAATATCGTTTCTATGTACACATAAATGTGTATACGTATGTATATATACGTAATGCACACCCACACTAGTCGACGCGTGTACAAGTCTCGTGCGTCCACGTCCTATTGGGATCCGGATCGCCCGGAGATTCGAGAAAAATAAAAACGTCCGAGAGGGTATCGGTAGGGTGAGGGGGGGGGGGGGGGGCGAAGAAAAGAAAAGACGCTCAGCAATAATAAGGTTTTTGTGACTGGTCTGATTTCAGTGAAGACTACGACGACAGCAGCAGCAGCAGCAGCAACAGCAGCCGGGACGGTGGTAACCGAGCAACCGGAGATTCGACCTAACCATCGCCACAGCAGCGAAACGACAGATGCAGCATCCTCGCCATTGGTGAGTCAAGCGCTCGTGGCATTCTTTCGTACCAAAAATGGATTGCGCGTTTAGCTTATTTTTAATTGATAAAAAAGCTATCGGACGTTTCATTGATAGCGGAGAGACGAAAAGAATTTTCTTGGGAAAGAGGAGAAAGAAAAGACGATGAAAGTAGTGATTTGTTACTCAGACGTCGGATCATCAGGAGACCGGAACGTATCCCTGTCCAGCCTGTCCAATAGTGGTGACGACGTCGCGCGATTTGACGAATCATCTGCGGGGTCACAACTCACCCCGGAGTACGGATTACAGCGGGGAGGACGATTATTCCTGCGGAGTTTGTCACAAGGTCCTGAGCTCGGCGAGTTCCCTGGACCGTCACGTACTCGTGCACTCGGGTGAACGTCCCTTCAAGTGCAAATATTGCGACATGGCGTTCACGACGAACGGCAACATGAATCGTCACCTGAGAACGGCCCATAACGGGGCGTCACCGCGAGCCGACAACAACAGCGGTTACACGGATTCCGAGGGTAGCAGCGATTCCGAGAAGTCAGCGACGAAGAGACGCCATCGGAGTTCCATCGAGCAGGAGTACAACAACAACGAGATCGGTAAGAGCGGGAGTACCGATCTCTTCGACCAACTCGAATCACCAACGAGATTCATGGCGAAACGGAAACGCTCGGAGGTAAACGAGGAACCGGACAATCCGACGAGAAAGCACAAAATCATGCTCGGGAATTCGCGAACGGAATTGGAAAACGGCGAGACGAGAAACGAGGCGGTAGTTCACGATTGTCCGGTATGCGGAAGACTGGACTTCGCGACCAGCGCCCTCCTCGAGGCTCATCTGGAGCGCCATCATCCCGAATTCCCGGCCAAGTGCGATCCCTGTAATCTCTCGTTCAAGAATCATCGGGTTCTGAATCTTCACAAGTACATGAAGCACATAGACGGGGAGAACAGCGCGATCGGCAATAACGGCCGTAACCTTCGGAATTCCGTGGTCGGTTTCAACGATTTGACTTTCGTCGATTTCTCGTCCGGCAAGTTTCCGGCGATAGCGCGAGCGGTCTGCGAGCAATCGCTCCATCGTCCGGCGTCCGGTGAGATCGCGAGATTCCAGTGCGACAAATGCCTGCGAGCGTTTCCGTGTCGCTCGGCTTTGGACGCCCACGAGACCGATTGCGGCACGAGCGGGCGAACCTCCTGCCCGGAGGATCGCTCCTCCCGGAGGGACGACTTCTTCGCCGGTCTCGATCTCCAGAACAGGGCGGCTCTGACCGAGGCCAAAGAGGGCAAGGACCTCGCCGATATACAGAGCATAATATCGGTTACTTCCGGCCCGATATTGCAGAGTTTCCCGCGGTCGGACGCGAGCACCCCGGAGCATCACAGGATCAAGGCGAACGCGAGTATGGCGGGTTCGTCCGGTTCCTCGGGTACTCCGTCATCGTCGGATTACCATCAGGAGGAGGAAGCGCAGGACGCGTTCGCCGCCGAGTTCCGTCGTATGAAGCTCAAGGGCGAGTTCCCCTGTCGTCTCTGCGAGGCCGTTTTCCCGAACCTTCGGGCCCTCAAGGGCCACAATCGTTCCCACATGGGAGTCGGACCGGGGATGCCTTATCCCTGCAACATGTGTCCCTACACGAGCAACGACAAGGGGACCCTGGTGCGCCATCTGCGCTCCCACAACGGCGATCGTCCCTTCGAGTGCTCCCTCTGCAACTTCGCGTTTACGACCAAGGCGAACTGCGAGAGGCACGTCAGGAATCGCCACGGCAAGGTTTCGCGGGAGGAGATCAAGAGCGTCATAATATATCATCCCAGCGAGGACAGTACCAACGACTCGGGCTCGCTCGACCGGGCGGATTCGCGTCGCGAGGACGCCCGGAAGTCTCTCGTGTATCCGCCGAGCGCCCCCGTCACCGACGAGACCTCCCAGCGTCGCAAAGATTTCTATCTCGGCCTCCAATTCGGCGGCAAGAGCGCACCCGGTAGCGCCCTCTCCGACGAGCCCGCGCTTCGATCCCTCCACTGCGAAAAAACCGACGCTTTCCCGAGAACCCCGACGCGCGGCGTTTACTCCCGCGACTCCGGCCAGGGACTTTTCGAGGACGAGGCCGAGGACGAGGAGGACGACTACGACGATTACGACTACGAGGAGAACGAGAACGATCGCGCGCTCGGCAAGTCGGACGGAAAGATCGGTTACAACTCGAGATCCTCGGAGGACGACTGCGGTCCTCCGGTCAGCGATACCAAAATCCCGGTACACCAAAGAGTCCAAGCTAGTCCGATAGACCTGAAGAAGCAGAGCGCGAGGCTCGTTGGAGCGTCGACCGGAAGCCCCAACGGCGACGACGCGCTCGTCGAGGCTGCGAGCTTCGCGAGCGGCGAGGACGCGCCCCTCGACCTCTCCATGGACGTTCTCGATCTGAGCAAAAAATCGAGCGGTAACAACCGGGACGTCTCCTCGTCGTCTCCGGTCGCCACCGCTGTTCCTATCAACGAGGGAGAGTTCGCTCGCGATCAAAAGGACTTTTACGACGCCACCAATCAATTCTTGCTCACTCAAGCGCTACTGAAGGCCGGACAGCCGGGCAATCCGGCGAGCTCTCTCGAGGCCCTCTACGCGAACGCTCACATGATTTACAGGAACTTGGGTGGCTTTTCAGCTGCGGGCGTTGGCGCTGCTATTCTGCCCCCGTATCTCTTCAATCCCCACGTGTTTGGTCAAGACTTTGCGATAAAGGATCGCCTGCAGAAGGAACTGGTGAGAGGATTGCAGCTGACCAGTGGTGGAAATCTCGTCGAACCATCGGTTGGGAATACCGCGTTCACCGGTGCCTATCCACCCGCCAGGGAAGCGAACATCGCCAGAGTCGAGCAACCGAGCGACTACGGTAAACTCGCGAGCTCCAAACTACCACCGAAAATCGTCACGAGCACTTCGTCGATCAGAGAGCCGAAAGTCGGCGGTAGCCCGCAGTCGTCGAATTCCGTGAAGATGGTAATAAAGAACGGTGTGCTGATGCCGAAGCAGAAGCAACGGAGATACAGAACCGAGAGGCCCTTCACTTGCGAGCATTGCTCGGCAAGATTCACGCTTCGCAGCAACATGGAGAGGCACATAAAGCAACAGCACCCCCAACACTGGAGCCAAAGACCGCGCGGTGGTCACTCGACCAGAGGACGTCCGCCGGCGAATCCGCCGAGTCTCGTCGTGCCAACCGGCAATAATCACTCGGTCAATCATCAGGTCGGCCACCGCGGCGCGATGTTGCCGAAAATAGGTGTTTCGGGTGGTGGTACCTCGGGTTACGAGAAACACTCGATCTCGGATCAGGTGAAGTACGCGATTCTCGCGCAGCAGCTCAAAGGCAGCAAGATCGAGGAAAACGATACGGAGGAGGAGCTCGTGATTGACGAGAGCGGCCAGGAGGCCAAGGAGGTGGTCGACGGTGAGACTCAAGCACGCGCCACGACCAGTCTGCTCAGAGGGAAGCTCGAGGGAACGAGCGCCGCGTCGTATCGAGAGACGAGATCGGACCAGAGGAAGAAAGAACCGGAAGTTGCGAGGAGAGAATCTCCGAGGCGCGAGGAAACGACGACGACGACGACGACGACGACGACTAGGACGGAACGGACGACCGTCGAACGAAAGGAACCGGTGTCCGACGACGTCAAAGCCATCGTCAAGACGGAGCCCAAGGAGGAAGAGGAGGAGGAGGAGGAGATGGATGATCCGGAGGAGAAATTGGTCGGAGACGGAGACCGGAAGGACGAGCCTCAACCGAGCCAATCGGATCTTCCGGAAACGACGAAAGTCGAGCAATCCACTTCTCGGGATTGCCCGACGATCGAGAGAAGCGAGGACCTCGCGAGCGTCTCCGAGCTCCTCGACAACGCCTCCCAGCAGTATCAACAATTTCAACCCCAGTACATGAGCGACGAGGAGGGCCTCGTTGCATCGACCAGCGACTGCAACAATTCCGGCAGTGACGAAAAATCGGACTCTGTTAATTCCGCTAACTCGGCCAACTCCCAAACGTCCTCGAAGCGAAAGAAAAAGAAGAAGAAGAAGATGAAGAAGAAGAAATCGGCGTATTCGATGGCACCGAATCGGGTGATATGTCCTTACTGCGAGAGACCGTTTCCATGGACATCGTCCCTCAGGAGGCACATTCTCACGCACACGGGACAAAAGCCCTATCAGTGTATGCACTGCTCGTTGCTATTCACCACAAAGTCCAACTGCGATCGTCACTTGTTGAGGAAACACAAGAACAACGCGAACAAGATACGCCGCATGAGGAATTCCTCGTCACCGGAGACCCTCGAGCAGCCCTCCAACAACAACGACACCAGCAGCAACAACAACAACATCACTAGCGCTAATAACAACAACAACAACAACAACAACAACATCGCGGCCGGTAACAACAACAACAACAGCAGCTCGACGAGCGCTTTCGCGATGAGAAACGTCCCCGAGAGACCCTACAAGTGCAACCTCTGCCCGAGCTCGACTTTCTCGACCTTGGGTAACCTCAAGAAGCACAAATCATCGAAGCACTCGCGGAATTCCGATGTGAAATCGCGAGCGGAGTCGCCGGTGACGAGCGAGTCTCGCAACAGCCCCATAACCGCGTCGACCAAGCAAAACGACAACAGCGGCTACGAGAGTCAATCTTCCGGAGTCTCGGAGAATACGGATCACACGGAGAGCATGGAGAACCCGGAAAACGCTCGTTCCCTCGCCAGGGATGAGTCGGCGATTGAGGCTTTGCCCCTTCAGAGCCATCAACCGTCGACGGACGCGCCGGAGAACCGGACGCGGGACGTAGAAAGTATGGACTGCACCGAGGCGCCGGAGAACTCCTCGGACAACCCAATCCCGAAACATCACGAAACGAATGCAACGATGACGAGCGAGGCCGCCAAATCGCGACGATTGTCACCGAGATCTTCTCCCGGTCCTACCGACGCACCGTTCAAGTGTCATCTCTGCGACAGCGGATTCTCCGAGCGACAGGATTGCCTGGAACACATAAGGATCAATCACACGAGATCTTACGAGGTTCTGGTTGCCAAGGGCGCTCTCGACATGGATATCGAGACTCCGGAGGAACAGCAGCAACCACCAACCGCGTCCTTGCACACGAGCGACGGGGAAGAAAAACGCGGACGATTTCCGGACTACAGCAACAGAAAGGTGAGCTCGAACAATAGCAAATTTCGTCTGACGTACTTCCTCGTCTGAAATAATTATTCGTCGATCGGACGGACAAAAGTCCTCGATTCTTCCAAATATAACCAGAGTCCGTGATCTTTCAGGTTGTCTGTGCGTTTTGCATGCGTCGTTTCTGGTCAGCCGAGGATCTTCGCCGTCACATGAGGACTCACACGGGCGAGCGACCGTTCTCCTGCGACATATGCTGCCGCCGTTTCACTCTCAAGCACAGCATGCTCCGTCATCGCAAGAAACACGAGTCCGTTGATTCGATGATGTACGTGGGTACGAGCGGTGACGAGGAATCGGCACCTTCCCAGCCACCGACGACAACCCCGCGCAGCCAACAGCAGCACAATCCGGGCCTTGTCGGTACAACCAGCGAGACGGGCCTCCAGGAGAGAATGTCACTTGCAACTGTGGTCACCGTGGCGACCGGCGATGCCCCACCCAGCGGTCTCGCGCGCTTCAATCCTTACGACAAATTGGCCTCTTTCACTGGCAAAATGACAAACGCTCAGGCTAACTTGACGGCACCTGAGGGTACCACCGCCGACACGGAAAACGATCTCATCTCGAATCTTCTCGGAATCCGGGACAAGAGCATCATCGACAAAGTCTTGCAAGCGTCGGCTGATGACGCTGCCAAATTACTCGGTGTCAACAGACATCACGATTGAATCCCACCGCCAGGAAGAGTGAAAAGCAACAGAGGGAAAGAGAGAGAGAGAGAGAAAATTACGGACTCGCTATCTACAATGTACAAATTTTTGGCTAGCCCGCAGCCTACTTTGCAACTTTGCAATTTCGTTCACGATCGTGCCTTACAGATTCTATCGGGCCTGGTCGCGTCTGACCGCGAAGGGATTACAAAGCGTCATCCTCTTCGCGGATCATCAAAACGATCAGGCTCATTCCCACGAATTCAAACTGCGCGAACAGAGAGAAAGAGAGAGAGAGAGAGAGAGACAGAAACTTATCGAGTGACTTGACCGTCAGAAGAATGAACACGTTGATCCTTCAGTATTGAGCTATTTCGGGAGAATCGTGCACGAGGGACTCTCTTCTTTCACAATTGGCCTTTCCTCGAAGGCCTACCACATTTTCCGAGTTCCTTCGCCTCGTACTTAAACCGGCAACACCGAGTAATACGGCAAACTTTAGGCAGCCTGCAACCGCCCGGTTTTTCACCCTTTTCCCTTTCCCCCCCCCCCCCCCCCCCCCCCCCCCTCCGACCCGCCCCCGCGCTCAAAAATACAATTCGATGGAAAAAAGATCCGCGAATCGTCACTCGAGGAAACGTTTCTTTCCTCTTGGTCAATCGTATCCAAGTATATAAATATTTCGTTCATACTCGTAGGTGCTCTGTGTGCGCATGTGTAACATTAGACGCAAGTGTGTGTATGCAATAGTGTGTATATGTATATAATTCGATAGTAATATATAGGGATAGATTGTTTCGCGTAACGTAACGTACTATTAAACGATTCGTAAAAGAAGGAGAAGAGCAACAGCGAGTAGCGATTTCGAGCGAAATTGGAAAGAGATACTTCGGCTGTGTGATACACACACACACATATACATATGCGTCGTACCGATGCATTTTCGTAAAAAAAAAAAAAAAAAATAATTGCACACAAGTGTCGGTGAAAACGAAGTCCTGCACGCTCGATTAATCCGAACAGGATTTTTTCAATTTAGAAAACGAAAAAAGTCGTATCGAAACCGCGAGCTCGAAAACCGTCCAGAGTCACGTCTGGGCAAAAAAAAGTCAACTGTTTCACGTTAGACGTTAAACTTGCAAAATCCTTCGACCTTTATTTTTTTTCCTGTGCTCCCCGGAATTCGAGACGTTCGATACGATTTTTTTTCTTCGAAAAGCATTTTATCATTCTGGGATACCCGATTTTACTTGTATCTCACACGCGCCTCCCTCGATTTTTTTACATGTGTGTGTGTGTGTGTGTGTGTGTTGGTTTCTGGGGCGATTTCGAATAAGCCCGATACTTTATAGACAAATTTATATATATATATATATATATATATATATATATATATATATATATATATATATATATCGCATGACGCGTTTATTAATTATACGATGTACTTGAATCCCAAAGAAAAACTTCTTAAGCAACGATTTCACAAAATACATATAAATATCACAGCCATACCATATACGTTTCGTTTCTGCATTTATTGAGTCTCCACGTTATGTAAAGGTATCGAGTCTCCACGCAATTCCACAAAAGCTGCGCTTAGTCGTATAAGTTTAATTTTCTCTTCTCTCATTTTCCTCTATTTTATAATAATAATAATAATAATAATAATAATAATGATTATAATGATAATACATACGCTACTCGTCGACGATTAAATCATAAAAACGTGGAGCAATAATACGAAAAGAAATGAAAAATAAAGTCTATAGCATTTATCCGAAATATATCGACAAAAAAATATAAATGTGTAACAAAACCCGCGTGTCGTATTGTAAATACATTACCAAATAATTAGTAGGTAGATAGTAAATTGTGTGATTCGGTAGAGTCCAAGAATGGAATATAACGATATTTAAAAAAATGCAATTATACCAAATATTGGCTTGCGGCTGAGCGTACGATACCGAAGGTCCAGAAAATAAAAATAAAAAAAATAAGTTTCGATCGTCGAGTGGCCCATAGACATTTTCTCTCTCACTCGCTCTTTCTAATATCCGAACATGTGCTATTTTCGTTGAGCCTATGATTTATTCAATATTTTATACTTGAAAATAAATTTAAAAAAAACGGCGGTTGCTCATCGCGTGGCGACGAGTATCGAGGGCGGCCAACTAGCGATGAACGTGTGACTGAGGATAGTATAAAAAAAAAACGTTCTAGATATTTAAACAAAATTGACATTTATTCCCGGTCACACGCGATTTGATCTTGCTCACACACACGCATGTGGAATGATATATATACGTATATACATACGCGGGTGTGAGTGAGTGTGTGTGTGTGTGTGTGTGTGTATGTGCGTGTATGCGTGCGTACCTGTACCAATGTTTGGCGCAACATGTACGCAGTGCTGTAGCATTATGTCTCCTACGATAATATACATTGTGTAAAATGAATGGAAACGAAAACGAAAAAAAAAAAACAAAAATTATTTATTGAAAAAAAAAGAAACCCACTTGCGTCTCGAAAGAGCCATTTTTTTCTTTTTTCTCTCGCCCTTTCGATTGTTCGCAAAAAGCAAAGGCTGTATATCGATAAGTTTCGATGCTACGAGTGAACAAATAAAAACACTTTAAGGACACAGTAATCGTTGTAACATCTGCTGATAGGGATGTGTTTTTGTTTGACTTCGTAAATATTAATATTGCTATTAAGAATAATAATAATAATAATAATAATAATAATAATAATAATAACAGAATACGGATGATAGAAAATCACACAGGTCTCGATTTTTCTTTTTTTTTTTGTATTGTCTCCCACCCCTATCCCGTGGGCTACGCGTGAATGATAAAAATTGACTGAAGTACTCGTTGCAATTGGGAGCAACAGACAAGCGATCGGCGGTGCCCGCAAAGACGCCTGACGTTGGGCTCGGAGGAAAAAAAATGGAGTCGCTATTTCGGAAAGCAAAATTATCGAGTAACAGAATAGACAGTGAAGTTTCACGATAGAAGGGCTCGTAAAAGGTCCGAAATTTTTCGTCGATTGGAGTTATGGACGCATCGGTGGAAAGCGCGCCGCGTTGACATTTGGCAAACGAGTATGGAAGCGACAGGTGAAATGTCTCGTCTCTTCGACTCTCTCCGCGGTAAACACCGCGTTGATGCAATTTGGCGCGATAAAAATCGTATTTTCTCGTTTCGCAAGGCGCCAACGTCGTTTACAATCATCCGGATATCACGAGCATCGTCGAGTGCATAAAAAATAAATTTTACTTTGCCACGTTGGTGAACGACAAGCGAGAACCAAGAAACACACAGGATGTTCATCTCTTCAACATCGACAACGAGCTTGTTTACAACAATTTTTACAACGACTTTGGACCCCTCAATCTCGCTTGCCTGTACAAGTACGGTTTTTTTTTTTTTTCATTTGCAAAATCCACTTTCGCGCGCATCCCTGGTACCTCAGAAGTCCGTAGATTTCCAATACTCCTTCAAGAGTCTGAAATTCGTTATCGAATCCGAAAATAACAGACCTTGTGAACAACTAATTGCAGATATTGTTGCAAAGTGAACAAAAAACTCCGAAATCCGGTCAATAAGCGCAAACACGTGGTTCACTGCACTTCCGGGAGGGATCAGGAGAAGAGAGCGAACGCCGCGTATCTATTCACCTCGTACGCCATAATCTGTCTCAGGAGAGACCCGAAAGACGTTCACGCCAATCTAGTCGAGGCGGTTAAACAGCCGTTCAAACCGTTTCAGGATGCCTCCATGGGCGTTTCGATCTACAACATAAGGCTGCAAGGTCGCGTTTCTCAGATGATACATGATAGTAACTCAAGGACAAACCGCCAAACCGAGCAATTTTTCCTTCCGGAATAGCCGTTTTTTGAGATCACGATTCTATGCAACAGACTGTCTCAATGCGATACACAAAGCGTCAACGCTCGGTTTCTTCAATTTCGACGACTTCGATCTGGCCGAATACGAGAAATACGAGAAGATGCGCTACGGCGATATAAATTGGATGATACCAGAAAAGTTTCTCGCGTTCGCGGGTCCGAGTACGGAGATCGGCACGGCCTATCATCCGCCCGAACGTTACCTCGATTACTTCACGAGGAACAACGTTGTCGCAGTCGTCAGACTCAACCGGAAGTCTTACAATCCTGCGGGCTTCACGAGAGTCGGAATCGCCCATTACGACATGTTCATGCCCGACGGGAGCGCGCCACCGAGATACGTCCTCAATCAATTCTTGCAGTTGGCCGAGACGACGACCGGACCGATCGCCGTACATTGCAAAGCTGGTCTCGGTAGAACAGGATCCCTCATAGCCGCGTACATGGTCAAACATTATCGAATGTCCGCTAGGGAGGCCATCGCTTGGCTTCGCATTTGCCGGCCCGGATCGGTCATCGGACATCAGCAGGCTTGGCTCGAAGCCATGGAGAATGAACTCTGGAGATCTGGACAACAATACAGGTTCGTTAATATTCGTCAAACGCTATCTCTCAAACCAATAATTCGTAACGATCTCCGTGCCTTATCTTTTTTTTCAGATTGAAACATCACGGCAACAGCGATACGATTCCGTACCACAAACGTGGTATTTATTCGATAGCCTATAAATTGGAGAGAAAAGCGAAGATCAACGATAAGGAATCAGGCAAAAGACCTTTTTAATCGTTATTATCGTTTACGAGTCTCTAATGACAGCTCCCGCCATGCAATTAAGATTCTATTGTTATTGCCATCGCAATTAGGCGAATATTCGAAAGAACGATCAATTTCGGCTTCATGGAAAAAGGATGCTGAAAGCCACTTTCAAATATGTTGCATTTTGGCCATCAACAAGTATAGAAAAAGATCGTTTGAACCCGCTTTCGAGTTACCCATCATTAAAAATCATTTGCCCCTCATTTTACATCAAAATTATTTTATACAAAATACATGAAGATTAAGCCGATACTACATATTCCCGAGGTGATTTATTTTTTTGATTATTGAAATCTCGATACTCCCGAACGTACGCAGGAAAAACGAACTACAGTCATGTCGGAACGGACCGAAAAGGCGAGATGGCCGCAATTGACGGATCGGCTGCAGAACCTGAAAATAAGTGGAATAGAGCGAAGAAAATGGCCGGCAAACCGGGAATCGCAAGCATCTTTGCCGGTAAGTAAACACACTAAGTTGAGATGAAACGGCAGGTGAAAATTCTTGAATTTCGGAATTCGTGTGCAGGAAAATTTCGTGCGGCCCGTGGGCTGTGCCGAGATACGCTAGATTTCCGATCACCTGGACTGACGATGAATAACCGCGTATTGAACGCTTGCACGACGGGACTCGAGGCACGCGATCCGAACAATAACAAAACTCAGGGCGATCGTCTCAACGAGATCAAAGCTGCGAGAAATAAAATCGTCCGTGCTTAAGAGCGATGATGATTTTCCCGCTCCGCAACCTCGCTTTCTCTCTCACCCAGCCGCCCCCTCAAAGTATTATAGACAAATAGAATTTTCATAGTAAAGTTAATATATAAATGAACTTTTTGGGACAATGGCAAGTATCAAGTTTCTGAATGACTCGACGAGGTTTTTCTCATTTGGGCGAGTTGCTCGCTCATTCGTTCTTCGTCGCTTATCAAAAGTCGTCTTCGTGAAGCGCACTCCGACCGGGAAGATCTGCAAAAACAAAATGAAATTCTCATAGAGCCCAAAATGTCGTGAACAAATTGCAAACAAAGATTTATTTCTGATATTTTTCCTTATTGTCCAAACTTACAAATGCGAGCACAGATCGCTCAGGTGGTGAGGCAGTAAATAACGCGTGTGAGGCGCGAGTTCCTTGAAAGGATCCTGTCCTTCTCCGTCCTGCGTGTTCAAGCCATCCAATCTGCGAATATGTTTTCTGCCTATTAATTTAAAATTTTTCGTTGAACCGGAAACATCAGCGGTCGTGGAAAGTACTCTGAATTTTTTGAAAGTTAAAAATGAGGCTTCTGGTTTCCTACAGGACAAGTGATATTTTCAAGCTTCCATTTGTTCGCCCCCACGAAATAATGGAGCGAAATTCTTATTCATCTCGAATCATGTCTGAAACGCAAAGTCGCAAACATTCTCACCGCACTACGAAATGTTTGCTGTATGTGAGCGACGTGGCGTTTCTTTTGGCGGAATCGAGAACAGCTGGTAAAGCCGCGTCACGAAAATCTCCGATGGCGTCCACGCTCGAGTGGTCGTGCTCTATTGCACCCGAACGTCTCTGATGTCGCGTACGATTGTTCCTCCATTGCACATCCAAAAGATTTCGCGCTCGCGGGGAGTCGATCCAGACGGCGCGATCCTTGCCTCTCCACAAAGTCTCCACCCATGCCGATGGGCCAATCCTCGCGACCTCGTCCCATTCACTTGGGTCGTACCAATCACGCACCTGCCAATTTCAAATTTATCCTATCAATCGCCACGGAAGACACGATCATTGCGTTGACTTTAATACAAAATTCTTCATTGAACAATTTCTCGAAAGTAAAGATCTTTAAAATGTCACATTTCCAAAAAAACATATTAGGTCTAGTAAACAGAAATTCATTATTTTCTGGGGTCACCTAATCACAAAACTGTTGCAAAAGATTGTTGAGTAGGAAATATAATCTTTTTAACGCCATCTAGTATAACCCGGACTTATACAAAACGAGATACAGATAACTGAAGCCATCTATTGGAAAAACCATGGATTTCTTTATCCTATACCTAATAGATTTCAAAAAAAGCTCACTCGGCAACGGCATCGAGTCTCGAGGATGTCCCGAAAGTCCGACATGAGATTCATAAATGCAGTTGGGCCCCGTGCATATAATAGTACGATTTGCTCGTTCTTCTGTTCGGGATCGTTGCGATCGATTGACTTTTGGTTTGATTCGCCTTCGGCCAATTCGACGCTGTCGCTTTCGGCGTTGCTCCCGGCTAGCTTGAGTTCGTGCAAATTTGCGTTCACATAGATCGGCCGCAAGCTATTTCCAAGATGAGCGCGGCAAAAAAAGAACATAGCGGCTACAACGACCAAGGTGAGTAAGAGAACGATAATGGCAATTGGCAGAAGCAACATGGCGTTATTGTCGGCAGCATTCATTCGTTTGCTGCCACTCAGCACGCCGTTGTACTCGAGACTCGTGGTGGCGTTCTTGACGATTCTCGTGCATCTCTGAAGCCAAGTACACGAGGGTCTGCCGCCACTCCCATCAGGTGGTGGTTTCCAGACGGTTTGTCTGCTGCATCGCAGGTCTTCGAGCTCGATCTTCAAACAGTAACTCGCGTTACGAGATGCGGATAACGCAAAATTGCACTCTGTGTCCCTCGTAAAGGTTTCATTGTCGAGCTGGACCTGCAACGAAAAATCCCATTGAATAGGTACAAATATTATGTTTTGGAAATTGACAATGAAAATAATCATCGCTCATTGGCTAATAAACAATTATATCCGTGTTACTTGAATCGAAGCCTCACCGTGGTCACGCTGCAGTTCCTCGAGCCGGCGACAGGTTTCGCTGATTCAGCCTGAATCACGAAAAGAAGACGCATTATCGCCAAACACCTCAACCTTCAATCGCGGTTCAGTTGAACGAAGGAAAATACAGATTAACAATTTATAGAAGAAAAAAGTACGAATGAAATGGGAAAAATACGTTCATCCTTTGCAGAACAAAAACACTAAGGATCTAATAATAGGCAATATATGTTTAATAGAGAGTCGCGATGCATTACCATACTCATTTTCCATGTATAGAGGGGTGGTTCGCTGTACCGAACACAAGCATTCTCTTTAGTTTCTTCCAGATACGACATTGACGTCAGTGCTAGAATCATGCCTGCCGTACCGTCGTGTACTGAAATGCTCAACGCAAATGTCACCAGATCCTGGCTACTGTAACCACAACATTTGTCATTCCTATGTGTCTCTTGTTGCTCTCTACGAACCACGGGATGTCAGCACTATCATTATTCTCTCGTAACGTCAATGCTTTTGTTACGATAAAACAGTAATGAAAGATGATAAGGAAAAGCACGTGAAGCCAGAAGCAACCCGGATTTACTGTTTACTGAAGAGTCCATTTTTCCCCAAGGCAATACGATTATCAAGCAAGAACTTCCATTAGCGGGATGAGCGATCGCCTAGCCATAAACCGTACAATCTCTGATGTGAAATCCTTCATCTTTCAGAAGCATTGAATTTTCTCCATTGAAACCATGCGTAAAGTGAAACTATTCTGACGTACTCGTGCTTTAAACAAAAGAACACACTCCGCTCAAACAGAAAAGTACTTACGCGAGTGTCTGCTTGATCGATACCCAAGTCATTTGTGCCTTAACCAGGAACGAAAACGAGACAAAACGAAATTTTATATGCGTCCGAAACAATGATAATTGATTAGAGCAGAATTTTGCAACTGTCACTGTGCATCAAGCGTTAGTCGTTCAAGTGAGATGATAATAGAATGTGTTAAAGCGATGAACCATGAGGAAAAACTGTGGAAAAAGAAAACAAAAAATATAATACCTTGTTTCTATGTCTGTACGATCCTCGTAGTAACATCGGAACTTGGGCTCCATCACTTCCGTACGTGTGTAGTTGGTCGCAATGAAGCGGTTACCAAGCACCGTGTACTTGTAACCATCAATACTGAAACGCAGTGCGTAACAACCGGTGAACACGTGCTCGTACCACATTGAAAATTTGTCCCTCTGCTGGAAATAAATTATTCAGTCAGTCATGACAATTATAGCATCCCCATGTACTTCAATGGCACTGCCCTTTCCAGTGAAAAAAATATATATATTTTTCCTGTTGCAAAAAATATATTGTATATTTTTTCAATGGTAGAGAAATTGGTAACAATCCCAGCACAATGGACTAAAAGTAAATTCAAATCCAATTTATCAAACTTCTTTCAAATGAGCTAATAAAATTTATTTCAATAACAAAGTTCTTACTCCAGAGTGCCCATTAGACTAAATCCTCTAAAACTCATTTCCCTAATGAACATTTCCAATAAATCGGCCAGCTTTCTTCTACAGTTTTTAGAGGAAAAGTAACACTTAATTACAGGGATCTTACCTTGCAACTATATTCACTAGTCTGGTTGAAGATCGGCAGGACACATATGCTTCTTTCCTCAGAGTGTATCTCTTCTTCAAACGAATTGCTTTTGTGAAATGCATGAGCCTTGCAGTCCCTGTCATTGGTGACGGAGGAATCAACAAGCAGGGCTACTTCGTACCTGCATGGAGTGTCGGGTAGAGTAAACTTAGCCTCCAGAACACCTGCGATAAAAAGTAATGTCAAGATTTTGCTAAGCTGACCAGACCCAAAGTGAGGGCTCAATGTCGGACCTGATAGCATAGGACGTCGCCTGAGTAACTTAACAACAAAATTCACATTATCCACAAGATTATCGATCGAGCAAGACTCCTGGGCCTGGACCACTTTATGCTCCGTTCCAGATATAGCATTGTGGCTTTCGTAGCATGTGTAATCGTAGATATACTGCAATGTTGATCAAAATCATTGCAAACTGGTAGTTCTTAACACTTATAAATTGAATTTTATTGCGGTGTTCAAAAGAAAGGCAACGAGACATACATCACAATTGCCATCGGCGAAGCACATGGAGCTTGTGATACACGTTAAAATCGTCAGGAATATGCACAAACATCGCATCTTGCACGCTCAATCCACACAAGGAACGCTCCTTCTTCACCAATGGCATAACATCAAAGACGATCCTTGAATGTTTTACTAGTAGACTGGTGACACCGCTGGCTTTATCTCGCTCGAACTGTTCTCATGACTTTTCATGCTTTTGACGAGCGACAAACCCATACGAAAATTACATACGTCTCATTTGTGGCTAGCGGAGATGCAACGAAAAATCTGCTCGGAAATCACGGATTTATCGAAAATCGCTCGACCGAACTCATGTTGACTCGTGTATTTACACGCTCGTAACGCTGATTATGATTAGTTGCATTTAGAGATTATCCGCACGCGCGTAATCGAGCAAGAGCAGGAGTGGTAGTTTTATTCGTATTGTTTATTCAATGGCATGCGTAAGATTCTGTTGAATCTGTTGACGTTTCGTGTACACGTATTTTGCTACAGCCACCCGAGGTTATCGCTTGTGCAGGGCGCAGACGAGCAGAATTGCATCGTGTTTCATTGATATGTTTGACACTCGAGCTTCTAACCAAAATACTCAAATAATACGAGACAAAATGAATTCAACGGAGCCACAATCGTATAAACAAGACGTGGGCACTCCCATATGCTTCATATAGGCCCCCGAAATGATACCGTGGTTGAAACCACGGATGATCGTGACTGTAGACAGAACGCTGATTAGAACGGTGACCGTAACTTCAGACAGATAGCGGGTCAAGCTCCGTGTACATAAATTCAATACGGGTGCAAAGTCGAGTCGGGGCACGACTCGTGAAGTGGAAAGCCCATTCCAGAACAGTCAATAATACGGAGCTGTCATCGAAAATTCGTTTGCCGAAAGTTCGGGAAATTTGTCGTCACTGTGGATGCAACTCGAACAAACTGTGCGAGAATTGATATAAAAATATCGATATATACAAACTCACACCATGGACGAAAAAAATATGATTAATCAGCAACAACCGAATAGTGAAAATTTCAATAACTTCAGAAACGGCTCAAGCATCTTTTCAGGGTAAGAATAATCATCATTTACTCTTTGACCTCAGTAACTCCGCCTATAAAGATCCAGTATTTTTTGTGTCTTAGTGGAGTCGGAGCGATCGGAGGTGGAACTAACGTACCACCTCCTTTACCTCCCAGAGTTACCCATCAAACCCGAAGTTACCAACCGTATAGTGTGGGCTATGGTAATACACAGACCGGATATGGATATTCCAGTCCCTGGAATTACAGAAACTCTGGAATGAGCGGCTATGGCATGTACGGGTCCTATGGCGGGTACTCGCAAATGTATCCTGGTGGAATGTATGCTTCTGGTTATTCGAATCAACCAGGTGGCCCCAGTGGTGATGTTGAGGACAGGTGCAATAACGCTACCTCTGAAGAGCAAAAATAGAAGTTTCAAAGCAAAACATGGTGCTATTGATCAATGGCTGCATCATTTTCTTTTTTTTAGATTTATCCAGTATGCAGAGGAGAGTAGTAGACCAGCGTTCCAATCGATCGAATCGGTTGTACGAACGTTCTCATCCATATCCGTGCTTCTGGAATCAACGCACTTTGCCATTACCAATTCGTTTCGTGCGATTTTAAGTGTAGCTGAAAATATTGGCAAAACAAGATACATGTTCACAGAAATAACGAGCGCTTTTGCCCTGACCCGTTTCTTCAAGTGGCTCTACAGAAAGATCATGTACATAGTCGGTACGTGAAACGTGTCCAATGGTATTCTCCAGTCGAGGTTAAGAGCATTGGCAGACGAGTGTAAAATTTGCAGGTTTGAATCCTGAAGATCCAAGCACGGAGCTCGTCTGGCGAGAAACAGCAGCCGAGATGACGAACGAGCATGGATCAGGCACTTCAGCATGGCCGATCGTTGTATTCCTCAGCCTGCTAGTGGCCATTCCCTGTCTCCTCAATAAGATGATGAGCAGCACGCAACAAAGAAGAGCAAAGGGTACGCGTACGACGCGGAATATTGCAGAATGCTCAACTTCTACGATTATTTGCAAAACGAGGTCCATCGCGATTTTCGATGACTGACAAACGTTGCAAGGCACGTCGAAATCGTTGATGAAACCGTGTTCCCAAATAATCACCAAAACTTAGATAAACGCTGCTAATGATAATAATATTGCAGGAGAAGATCCGAGAAGGTGGTTTCGATACAATGAACCAGTTTATAGTGCCGTGGCGCTCTACGATTTCGAGCCGAGACATCGTGACGAGCTGCGAATAAAGTGTGGCCAAAAAATTTGGCTTGCGCCTCAATCGTTGCAACCAAAGGATCTACCAGGGTGGTCGAGAGCGAGCGACGATCGAGGCGGTGTCGGCCTCGTTCCTACGAACTACGTGAAGATTGTCGGACAACTTGAAAAAAAACTGGACCCGAGTCACGCGGCGCAAACTCCATCCTCGTCGTTACCTGCATCACATTCCCTCGATTCCTCGCCGAATTCGGCGCCCGAAAATGCAAGACAATCTAGTGAAGAAAAGTGCGACGAGAGTACCGGATCAACCCTCGAAAACTCATAGATTTTTACTGCCGATTTGATAATCGTTGATTGTTTTTGCATTAATTGAAATGAAATGTCTCGCGCAAGTGGTAATCGTTGTTCCCACGATTTCCGTCACGCGGGATCGGGAACGTCGGAGTTTTAATCAAAAGGCGTAAAGGAGTGCGTATGATTCGTCGTACGAACGAGCCGACGCGCTGGAACTCGAAAACATATGTGGAGGATACGATGTTTGAAGAAAATCCTTGTGGCTGGATAAACTCTCCTCATATAGGTAGAAAAAAGACCATATGGGATATATTATGTATCGGAACAACTCTGATTTCTTATCTCTCGTCAATATGGGTGGGTGTACGTAGGATATTTTTAACCCTTCATAACTATACCATATTGGCTGTCATCACCTCTGGTTTTTTTAACCGTCCTTCAAATTTCTTTCAACCAACCAGTGACTTCGGAACTGGGATACTCTTTTGAACCGAGATGCTCACAGACTACCATCCATCCAATGATGATTTTTGAAGCCGTTAGGATTTATATCAATGTGTACGTGAACATTACGAATCTCTTTAAGTTCACCTTTCGATGAGGCTAGACATTTTTTGGATATCTCTTTGCATTGCACCGAAAACGGGACACTTCAAAAATTAATCCGAAGTGTTACTACGATCTATCAGTCTTGACGCAGCTGTGGACTGCGATCAGTCATCGTGCTTCGAGCGACGATAGTGTCGCGCGTGTCTACGAAAAGATTCTGGCAATGCCGTTTTTTTTATCCACAATTTTCATTCTTTTTATTCCAATAAAGGCAATTTTTTGCAAAACTCGTTACCAAGGTTTTTCCTCGCGTATCGTACCAACAATCTCCGACGCATTGCAACATCATTTTTAAATCATTTTCGAAACCGCATCCCCTCTGCCTCAACGGCAACAAAAACGTTTCTGCAAAGCCAAAAATTAGAACGATGGGCGGCGCGTCATACTGCAGTTGATAATGGAACCAGTTGTTGGGTCGTAGTTACGTGTACAGAGCAGATCTACATGGGCAAAAACATTGGAATACTTTTCTCTCTGTAAACGTGTGTATATTGTGGCTAGTCGAGAGGTGTATAAATGAAACATGAAGGAGTACAAAGTGTGTTCAAAGAATGTCCGAGCTGCATGGCACCTCTCTTCTATGACAGAGCTTTGTTTTTATTCGACTTGTCAGATGTGAAAACCATGTTTTTGTTT
Organism: Ophioninae sp. A BG-2022a; assembly: GCA_030523105.1. NCBI lineage: Eukaryota > Metazoa > Arthropoda > Insecta > Hymenoptera > Ichneumonidae > Ophioninae sp. A BG-2022a. The sequence goes on along the minus strand of JAPYZI010000181.1, from coordinate 71,032 downwards.
TCTTCTTTTTTAATTTAAAATTTAAGGAAACAGCATGTAGTATTTACATTGAGGCTGACGAGTCGGGAGACCGAGGATGTATCCATGCTGGTGAGTAGCGAAGGATCTACTGAGGCGTATAGTTCGTTCGATTCCCTGCCCGGCACTCTTCATCGTTGCGCAGCCCCGATCTCCGTCCAGTCCCGACGTGTTAATATTATTGTAAGATTTACGTCTACGTAACTGTTTCAAATAATCGACTAGCTCATGGCGGTTCGAGGGATGCTGTCTTATAGCGGAGGTTTCTTGACAAGTTTAAACCAGTGGCCGCACTCGCAGCGTCTCGGAGTACCCTCGTGCAACCACATCCAAGCGATGCTGGTGGCATCTTCCTCACAGACACAGCCAACCAGACGACTGTCGAATGCACTCGGTACTAAGTTTGGCTCTTCCTTTGTGCCTGGTCCACGTTTCATTCCTTTCATGTTAAACGGATCCTGCCAATTAAACGCAATAATATTGTTGCTTAGAGAGTAGCCGATCCAGCATTGACCAGCTGGACTGATTTTGGTTAAACATCATGGTGGATTGCCAAAAACAGAGGGAAAGGACGGAAACTTACATCATTACCGGCTTGACGGGCGAGAAGTTCCCGTTTTTCGATACCGGTCGCTAGCTCCATGGTGTCCGGGATGCCTATGACAAAAGTCGACAATTGTCAAAATCCAATATCGATTATGGCGACAACGAAAGGGTGGGGGGAACGGGAGTGAAGGCGAGTTCACGCGCATTTTTTGGTTATTTCACGAGAGCCCCGAAAGCCGCAAATTGATCGATTATATGAATTACATAATGTTCAAAACGAGTATTAAAATAGTTGAGATTCGCGCGATCGTACGATGGAGTGTCCGCCCGACATTGGAATCCCGACGTTTGTCGTTTCGTAGTTACCTTTACTTAGAAATCTCACTGTGTTGTATTGAACAGTGGACCGAGTTGCTTGGAAAATCATTCGCCCGCACAACGAAGCCATTTTGCGATCAAACTAATGCTGCCCTGGCACACTCCGGCTCGTATTTCTCCTGCTATTCGACTCTCCGAATGAGCACTGAATACGATCACACTTTTCTGTTACCGAGACGACGCAGTCCCGTGGGCCTTTCGTGTTGAGCGACCGGATCGGAAAGAGAACGAAACCGTAACGGCTGATGCACATGTACCGCTGTCACTTTCCTGGTAATATTACCGAATGAAACGCACGCAACGACGAAACGACTAACGAGTCGAAGGATGTGAGATACAACCGTCAATCTAACTATGCAAATACTGTTTCGGTCACTTTTACCAAATGACAATCTTTTACGGGAAACAAAAAGAAGGGGCAAGGATATCGCCGTCGGCATTATTGTAAATCGCCGCCCGACAAGTTGCTTTATCGGTAAAGAAAACTACGATCTATTCTCATCCGCTTTCACGGCAGTCACGTGGTATACCTTTTAGCTTATTTTCATCGAACGTGTTACAGTAAAAAATGCAATGGATTTTTACCGATCGAATTTATCAACCGCAAAGTAAAAAGAGCCTAGAAATGTAAATACGCTGTCACCACAAGGCTCATTCGCGATCAACGAAATCCTGTGGAGATAAGTGCCGTAGGTACTCTATGTCGTTGGACCGCCGGATATGTTCGCGTCAAGTCAAGACAAGACATAGAGCTCGGTGACGATTTCTCGTCTAGCAGTATCGCGTTGTTCAATGGGCGACATCTACCGCGAATCGAAGAGCGTTAAGTGCGCGCGCGTGTGTGTGGCTGCGCGTTGGTGCAACCTGTATGCACGATAATTGAGCGTGCAGTGAGAGATTCGCGTGAAGAAACGCCAAGAGGGACCGCGATTGAGGCCAGTAATTCGGTGATTTTGTCAATTAAAAGTTAAACGTAGGCTCAAGTGCGTTACTTTGTTAGAGCTATCGACAGAAGCGAGTGCGAGAAGGAGTAAACGGGAGGGAGAGCGAGAGCGCGGCGAGCCGTGAGGCGGACAGAGAGTGAGAGAGGGCTACGAGTGAGGTGGGCCGGAAGAAGCGGTGGTGGGAGAGAGAAGCACAGAGGCCGCGCAAGATCGAGTGTGTGCGTGTGTGTGTGCGCGTGCGTGCGTGTGTGTGTGTGTGTGTGTGGGCCGGCCCCGAAGCCGTGTTTCATGGATCCTACGATCGGTTGGGATCAACCGGAGCAGTTCGGCCCTGCCAAAGACTTGTGGTTGCGCATTTGGGAGGCCGAGAAGGGTCTCGATATATTGACCCTCAAGCACGACAATTTTGGTGGTGGTGTTATGGGCAACAAGGATTATATGCCGCTAGATCCTATGAACAATCGTTTAGGTGGTAGTGGTGGTGTAGGTAGTGGTGGTGTAGGTAGTGGTGGTGGCGGCGGTGGTGGTGGTGCGCTCGAGCACGATAGAACGTCGAACCAGCAGCAAAGGCCGATCGTACAACACAATACCTGCAATAATTATTACAATCCATCTCGCAGGAAAAGCGATAATCGCGCTAGTACCTACGGCATGAACTATAATCACGATGCTCTGATCGGCGAGTACGGGGGATGCCCATGGCGAATACCCAACAAGCATTATTCCAGAGGCATCATCGGGTCAGTACAACCCCTCCGCGATTCTAAGTCGTACTTCGCGTTTGGCCCAATTCCTTTCATCCCAAGCTACCCTTGATCGTTTTCGACGACATTAATCTAACTCGTGATACCTCTCGTAGTTTCTCGAAGTTTCTTTCCGCCCAACTTGGTCGCCATCTATCGCCTGCAATTATCGTACTATCTTCGTACCAGCGTTTTTTTTTCCTTCACACTTGACGATAATTCAATGCTTTGTGAGCGACGTGGACCAATTACTCGCTTCCGCAATTATTTCTTTCGTTTTGCCGTCTCTTCCAATCTTATTTTGCGCGCGCGTGCTCCTATCCGACCAGAAATATGGATCTTTTTAGGTTAAGAATGTCACATGTCGTCCGTGCAGACGCCTTTTACGGATCCCTAAAAAGGGGATGTCCAGAGAGAAAAGTCGAATCTTGGATAACCGACGACATCCGCGAAAAATACTATCGAATTTCAACGTAATTTCCTTAACACGTGTGCTAAAGTTTCCATTTCGTGGCGTTACAATCAGTACAAATTCGTTCAACATGTATTTGTTAATTAACGTACACATTAATCGATAACCGTACGATAACCGTCGAGATCGAAATAGATGAGAATGACAATAAAAAATTATATGAAGTCATGCAGGCAAATATATTTTTTTAAATTATCGTTGGACGCGTGTCGGAAATTTATTTTATAGTTCCATGTACTTTATCTGCACTCTATAGTAAAATTTTCTTATCTCTTCTACTAATTCTTTTCTTTTTATTTACTTTTTTTTATTTCCTGAGTTTTATCCGTTGAAGATTTATGTAACCTCTGCACTTACAAGTTATATGAAGTGCAAACATTCTACTAAAAGATTATACTTTACAAAATAATAAACCACTTGCCTTACATGCTTCAATCGTTTTTTTTTTACTCTCCAACACGTCCTTGCAATGTCTTACAAACTGTCTACTTTTTATCCCACATACAATTCTAAATATTTTTTCTTGAGGGGTCTTTTTAAAATAGAGGACGCAGTCACTTTGCTCCCAAACAAAAATTGATTGTTAACTCGGCGCAATGACCAAGCATTCCAAAATTATCAGACACAAGATACTAATAGCACTTATACTTGTTTGGAACAGATTGCACGAAGAGATACAGGATTTCTTCACATACATGTGTCCCTCCAATGAAGAGCATAATCTCAGGGTAAGAGTGATCAAGAGAATAGAGCAGGTCATCTACGATTTATGGCCCAACTCCAAAGTAGAAGTATTCGGAAGTTTTCGCACCGGCCTTTACTTACCCACAAGGTGCGTTATCACAAACAAATCTACAAAGTAGCACTCGGTCGACGGCTTGTCCATTGGACGAGTAAATTGCAGTCTTGTCAAAATTTGACTGAAAACTTTGTTGTTCCTTCAGCGATATAGATATCGTTGTGATAGGCATGTGGGCTAAACTGCCGCTGCGCACGCTAGAGAAGGCGCTTTTGGACCAAAACATAGCGGAGCCTCATTCACTCAAAGTATTGGACAAGGCAAGCGTTCCGATAGTTAAGCTCACAGATAAGGAATCGGAGATCAAGGTTGACATCAGTTTCAATATGAGCAATGGTGTTAAATCGGCGGAGTTTATAAAGTCGTATAAGCGGCGGTATCCTGTACTGGACAGACTGGTCATGGTACTGAAACAATTCCTATTACAGAGAGACCTTAACGAAGTGTTTACCGGTGGGATTTCTTCCTACAGTTTGATTCTCATGACTATTAGTTTTTTACAGGTGAGTCCAAAGACCTTCCTTCTCTACGGCTATCACTGTTTTTCCAAATGCTTTTTCTCCAAGCTTTCTCGTCTAACGCTATATGTCTTTGAACGTTTCAGTTGCACCCAAGGCAGAATGCTTACTGCGAAGGTGCCAATTTGGGCGTTTTACTCATTGAATTTCTTGAGCTGTACGGCAGAAATTTCAATTATGTCAAAACTGGTATTAGAGTAAAAGACGGTGGTACTTACATATCCAAGGAAGAGGTAAAATATGTTCTCTGACATGTTCCCCTTACCGCGAACAAATTTACAAAATCACAGTTGACCTTTCTACGATTCTTAATGGCTCGACTTTCCAGTAGAACCGAGTTTCAATGCATTTTTATGACTTATCGACAACTTTTGACAAACTTTTCGCATAGCTAAGAACCGTTGCGGAAATGATCTTGCGTTATGTGGGTGAAAAGAAAATAACCAAATTTTCGACGTCCGTCATTTTGCCCGAGTATTATCACGTATAACATTTCGGATTAGTTCTATTGTCGATGAATCGTGACGTTCATGAGAATTGTGCTCCCGCGTGTTACCGATGCAAACCGGAATGCCGCAGGTTCAGAGAGACATGATCGATGGGCATCGACCCTCGTTGCTCTGCATCGAGGATCCTCTCACTCCAGGCAACGACATAGGACGCAGCAGTTACGGAGCCCTCTACGTCAAGGATGCCTTCGATTGGGCTTATTACGTACTTTCCCAAGCTGTCAACCCATTGAACACACTCATAAACGATGCCAGTCAAGTCAGGTAGAGTATCATTGCTGCGTGAATGTTTGATTTTTTCAAAAAGCTTACGATCGAATTGTGCTTTCAACTAATTTTGTCCGACAGCATATTGGGAAGGATAATTCGAGTGACCGATGAGGTGATAGAATACAGGAAGTGGATAAAGGAAACATTCCCTCTGCCTCTCGGAGAGATGGACTCATTGTCGAGTTCGACGAGCTCGGACGCGTCGACCCTTTCAGCACCGGCGAGCGATACTGTAAGTTCCCTTCTTTACTCTTCCCTCTTCTCTCGCTCCCGCTATTCAATCGTTTCTTCCTTCTTATTCATTTATCTGTTTCGCGTCGAAGGATTCGGAATGTAGTCGCGGCAATTCTCCAAATACTGCGATAGGAAAAAGCAGCGAGGAGAGGAGCACCGAGAGGAACGCATTTAGTCCAGCGAGTAATAATCAACAACAGTCACAACAGCAACAGCATCAACAGCATTGGAAAAAACCGTACAGGCCCGCGAGCGGCGGCCACGGTGAGTAAAATCCCCAAAGATTCCAGAGAAGTTCTCGTAATATGGTGTTGCGCGTACTCCTTCATAATTCAGTAAAAAACTTTGAACGCGATTCGATACAGTCCCGATTCATCTTCAATATTGTACAATCGACCTTGTGACAAACTCTGTTGTATATTAATAAATTAAACCACGCGCAACGCCGACAGACGTCCCGGAGTGGGGTAAATACTGCATTGTCCAAATGTCGGAATTAATTAATCTTGCAGTGAATCATCAAAACAGTTCGAGGAGCAATTATTCCCGAAGCGTGAACAATAACGGGACGGGCCAGAGCAAATCGAAGAATGGTCAACACGGGAGTGCGGGCAACAACAACAATATGATTAACAATGGTGGCAGCAACAATAACAATCAGAGTCCGGGCTCAAGGGTAGCAGGCCCGAAACGAAAGAAATGTCCGGCCCACCGAGGCCCCGGCGATTGTGTGCGGTGATGAAAAGCATGAGTGGACTTGTCGGGCGTTTTACGCGAATGCGTTGTCTTGTTTCATAAACAAAGATTAGAAGTGACGAGCTGTCAAGAAAAGAGAGAGAGCGGACGATAGAGAGAAAAAATTGGTATTTCGCACACGTCCTAATCAATATGCGAATCCACTCCTCTCGTGAAAGCGATTCACTCTTCTTTTTCAATAGCAGCGATATCGCAGTGTTGAACCGCGCGTACACGAGGCTAATCGATATTTTAAACGAAAAGAAAAAAAGATAAACCGAGAGCGTTCTCTTCGTCCGAATCGCGTTTCGATTCTTCCAAGCGACCGCGCACGAGTTCATTATCGCAACTCAATGACGACCGCGAACATCTCGGTATGAGGTGATAACAGTAACGATAGTAATAATTATCAATAATTATTCATAATAAGAGGATCAAAAGAGGGCGAAACAAACAAGTCCACACGCGCTACTTTTTTCTTTTGTTCCTCTTCGGTATTACTGTGATTTCCTATTTTGTTTTTCTTTCGTCACGCCCATCGAACGATCCTTCGCCATTTCAACCGTGCGCTTCCTCCACTTTATTTTTTCTTTCTAAATAATTCACTCCATGCCATTGCTGAAGATGACGATTCGTTTGAGTTTTTTCGTTCGAAGTCAAATAGGAGCATGGGCGGAGTTTAACAAGCGGCGTTCTTCGAGTGAGGAATATTTGAAATGCGAATGTTTAGCTCGAATCCGCGCGTTGCCACCCGATGACTTCACGATTCGCGAATGACCGATTGTTGAAACGAACTAGTGATGACCGCGTACACTGCGGTAGAAGCGCAGATGATCAGATAATAATCAAATGACTTGCCTGTTGTACATATTGTAAAAAAATATGAAAATGAGGGTCAAATGTAACCGATTGGAAGATTTCCGAGCGAGTCGGATTGTTAATTTGTCGAAATATTTTTATTTCTCCGTTTATCGTGTCCGGCCTCCATCGAGAAATCCTCGTGATTATGTACTGTGAAAACTAACGAATATGGCTAGTTATTGACGTGTACATTGTCGAGTATGGATGAATTCCATAAAAACATACGTGCATACTGTTTGCAAGAATTTCACCATCAACATTGAATATGTAATATATGTATGTTTTTCTTTTTCTTCCCTTCCCACCACACAGACACACACACACACACACACACACGTGCTCTTTGTACAGACACTCGAAAAGAGAGCGTACGAGCTATTTTATAACAAAAATGTGTGAATGGTTTGCCGGATGAATGTTTTACGCGCGAATGTTCTTGAGTGATTGAAAAACTTTGATTTTTAAAGCGTCTCCCCGATCGCCCGCCGACCCTTTGTCATTGCCGCTATGTATAACGTTAAAAAAAAACTACTGTAATTTGTACAAACTTACTAAAGACTGTTGGCGCCCCATTAGATACTCTGTATTGCGGTCTTTGTAAGATATCACTTTATTTATATACAACACACCACTGTATCATAATCTCAAGTACAAACTATAGTTGATTACGTTTTCATAATAAAAAGAACAAAAGCCTGATTTCTTACGCATTATCGTTAATTCACGATGAGGAGAGGAATACGCAGTGTACGAGCAATATTTCACAGTACCGCTTCTCTTTATTTAGAGGAGGACGCGAGGTATCAATCTCGCACAAATTTTGGGTACAGTATTTTTTCTAACATACAAATTTTTACACTAGTGCGATATCGCTGGTAGTTTATTTATTTACGCCTGTTGATGCCGGTTATAGGATTAACGTCGAGTAAACGCATGGTCTCCAATTGCGCCAGTTGAGCTTCCTCCGAGAACGAAGAGGGCAATGGTTCGTATACTAGAAAAAACAACATTCATGTGGTTATTCCAGAAACGGAAACATAAGTATTTGAAATAGGATGATGTTTTGAAACTCTGTGCCTTGTCGCGGGATGGCTTTTGGTACTTTTCTCAGTTGATGATCCCGAGGACAACTTTTTTTTATCGGCCCATAGAAAGTTCAAATTGAATTGATGCCATTGTGTTCCTAATTTCTGGATATTGGCGTTGCCAAATTTTAAATCTCTTGCTGGATAATTTTCTAGCAAAGTTCCAATAACTTTTCCAGCTAACAGGCAAGTCGAAGCAAAGGGGTGTCGTACCGAAATATCTGCAGAAAATGAAGAACCAGATTCCAGTAGTTACAAGCATAAGAGTAACACCGAGAATAGATTTCCATTCACCAGTAGGCGCCTGTATTTCGGCAAAGGTTTGGCAGAAGCTTGCCCTGTACAGGATCTTTTTCTCTTCAATAGTCAGTTTCTTCCAGTCTCCCTTCTCCTTCTCTTTCAAGACCTGTATAAATGCATCAAACGCATCGTTGTACTCGCCTTCCTTATTACACAAAGGGTTAATACAAAAGTGGAGATATTCTGAGAGGCGTACCGCGATATCGGGAGTAATTTCCTTGAAGCGGATCGCTGGCATTGGCCACATTTCATGATCCAAGTAACTGGCCTCACCGTTCATTCCGAAACCAACAACCTCACGGTTTCCAATCTTGGCCGTGAAATTTGACATTCGGGCAGCCTGTATCTGCTGCCCATGTCGGATACACCTCACCAACAGTCTTCCAGCCATTGTAACTTGTCAAATAGAAAAGCGATTTCGTTGACGATTAGCTGAACATCGAATTTGGTGACAAGTGACGGATCAATTCGCATGAAATGAGGTATAGCTCTAGAGATCTTAGCAATTATTATTTCGATGAAAATAAGAGTAGCAGGCAAACATATACCGACTATTACCTAATCGCGACAGATCAGCTTATCAACTTTTTAATTAACTTTTTTGCGTCTCGCTGTGCATTAATGAAAATCATGACATTCTTTCTATCTTGGCAAATATTTGAGCGTATGAATTTCGCAGTTCTTTGATTCTGTGGCAAAATAAGTAAAATATATTCCTGATGTACGTACCCTCCGGTGATTCTCAGTCGGAAACACGGCGTAAAAATGGTCGAGAATTTAATCAATAGGCGCAAGACGGCGGCGTGACATTAGCCTTCTGAATTGTTCATAGTTTAGGTGATTGTCGCAGGGCTTCGCTACAGTCGGGGGAACGAGAGCTTACAGTCCAAACTTTATTTAAGGGGTAAATATCGTCTTGAAAAACTTGTAAAGTCGGGACCAAAATTTGTCTATTCCAACCACTACGATAACAAGCGACACGGCAATTCAGTAATAGCCGGGACAAAAAGTTATATAACTACGATGTTCCTCGATTACGGTAAAACTAAACAAGTAGAAATTATAGCATTGCAAGTGCCGATTTTGCCAAAAAATAATCCTTAAAAACCTTTTCTTAAAACACAATTGTTGCTCCAATGGATCCGAAATCATCGATTTATTATCACTGAAATTCGAATACAGCAGAAATATACGAAACTGCCCGCAATTTATCCAACGTGGTAATATTTCCTCTCAAATCAAGTTGCCGTGACTCCCGCGATAGCCGATCGGAGCGCCGTTGTTGCAAAGCCGCTAGAACGCGCATCTCCTTCATCTATTTTTTCTCGGGTTCTTTTCCACGCGATTGCTAACCGAACACGGTATGTATTTCGGTAGAATCTCGTTCAAACATTCTTCTCACTGTGATAATATGGCGATAAAACGTTTTCGCGCAACGATTCGAGGAGAATATCCTCTACGCGCTCGTTCCCTTGACTTTTATCGAGGTCGATCCGCGATACGGATGTACTTGGATTATCGTAACGTTGCATTCGTGACGCGCTCCGCTCCTACCGTTTTTGAGTGATAGTCCCTTCGCTCGGGCGGATTAACGGTTTGCCGTCATTGTTACCTCAATTACTTCCGTAGCTACTTGATTCACCATTGTTCTCATTCGCATCAGCTAAACCACTAAAACTGGGCGTTGATCGCGTTAAAAACCACTCGCGGCACCACGAAACGTCAACATTGTGCCATAACCTCAATCGGCGCACGAACCGTTGTATAAAGTTCATAGTGCCTCCTAAAACTTAAATACCTTGCGTTTTTGCAGAAGATGTTCTCAGCGAACGCAAAAATCGTTAAAAGCGGCGGCGCTGAGCCGGACGCGTTTGAAGCAAGCATATCGCAGGCTCTCCTCGAACTGGAGGTAAACGGTGACCTCAAGTCTCAACTGAGGGAACTCTACATCACCAAGGCTAAGGAACTGGAGACCAACAACAAAAAGGTGAACATCACTTCTTGCCTCCTACTCAATTCTGTTTAGATGCACTTTTTACAGCATCCTTTTTTTCAGTCCATCATTATTTATGTACCGATGCCCAAGCTGAAGGCATTCCAAAAGATCCAGACCCGGCTGGTGCGTGAGCTGGAGAAGAAGTTTTCTGGCAAACATGTTATGTTTGTGGGTGAAAGAAAGATTTTGCCCAAGCCGACGCGTAAGACCCGCACCAAGAACAAGCAGAAGAGGCCGCGCAGCCGCACACTCACCGCTGTTTATGATGCCCTGCTTGAGGATCTTGTCTATCCTGTAGAAATTGTTGGCAAAAGAATCCGTGTTAAGCTCGATGGCAAACAGCTCATCAAAGTACACCTCGACAAGAACGAGCAGACCAACATTGAACACAAGGTGAACACTTTAGTTTTTTGTTGTTTAAAAACCAATGTTTTAAGCCTCAATTGTAATTCAATTCTCTTTTCAGGTCGACACGTTTGCCTCTGTCTACAAGAAACTGACGGGTCGTGACGTAACGTTCGAATTTCCCGAATCGTATGTCTAATTCGTTAACAAGATTTGAATAAAAGATATGGAAAAATTCAGCCAGTTGATACTCTTTATTTCTCTAAATGTGTATGCTGTTAATGTACACTTTTTCCATTCAGAACTGAATTCCAATAATCGTACAGTTAAAAGGGTGTTTGCGAAAACTAAATGGGATCTAGAAATGATTCAAAATCGCCATTCGCGGATCGTTAATTTTTCATGAGTTTGATGTAGAAGAATAGCGAGAATACATCATTATGTACGCAGTCCGAGCAGCACTGCTTCATCGATCGAGAACAGGATTGTAAGTTTCCGAGAGCGCCGCGCAACCGGAGATCGCTGCTAGCGCCATGATCGGCGATCCGACAAACCAACCATTTCTGCAGCATCCCATCAGCTGTACGCGACTTTGCTACGTAATGATCGTAACAATAATTACATTCTTCGTTCGCATCGCGTAATATCGATGTGCCAAGAGAAAAATGGCGGTGAATTCGTAATGTGGAAGGGTGTATTTTTGTTTGAGAATGGCGGGGAAACGATACATACCGCCAGGAGATTGTGGTGAGATGATTCCTCGAATACCGTTGTCACTTTTTCTCGCGTTATTATAGGTTAGTATACATACATATATATATACTCGTCTTTGAAAGGAAGACAATACCGCCCACGCGTCAAGTGTATAAATATAAAAGTGCGTGCGTTTGCGTTAATTTATGTATATAAAACAAAAAATGACGTAGTGTCTATTGCCCCGTAAATTAAAAAAATTAATGTGCAATAGGAGCTCGCGTGCCGTCGTTTATAAAATTCCGTACGGTCTAAAATTTATTGAGTAAAATGCGTTTCAACAAACAAGAATTGATGACACTGGCAACACAGCCGTCACAGAAATTTGAAAAGGAAGGCACCCTGTATGTACGAGAGAGACAAGAGGGTTTCTTCCGACGAACGGAAAGTGAGTATTCCACACACGTATAGGTGTCTGCGGTATTATTACAAATATCGGTAGTTCTACCGAACGATCGGTATATCGAAATATTCGTTAAATCTGCCCGGCATAGATGATCCATTGAATGGCTGCTGTTACCAGTGATAGATTTTGATTGTGTCATTAGTGTCTATACATGCGACAACTTTGGCATCCTTTGGCTTCCGTACAATCTGTTGTCATTTGTGATCGGCACAGACCTGGATATCTCCACCATGACCATTTGTTCCTGAACTGTTCCGCATTTGCGGATTTCATTTCCATTCTTCCCAATCCACGTGACATTGATCAGTCCATTCTTAAGATCATTCCGTCAGAGGCTACCGCTCTGTCTCCCCATAAACGTGTTTTGTCCTATCACGTTGGTAATCAGGAATTTTTTTGGTACTGACAAACTCAGAGGCATGTGTCTGCGTGAGGAAAATTTTCACAGATTTACGTTCCTCCGGAATTCATTGAAACGGGTCATCGCTTTTTTGTTATTATCCTGTGCTATGTTGAAGACGCATGAAGTACTTGTTGTATACTTTTCATTATGCCATGGGATCGGTAGTGAGAAGTGTAAACATTTGCTCCATAAATAAAACTTAAGAATGTAGAGAACTAAGTACATATTGTGGCTAACTGTACTACTAAAATGGTTGTAACCTTTTTTCCATTCTTGAAACGAAACACAATGGAGCATGGCCCTCGACGAAATTTTGGTTTATCCCGCGTATTTCAAATGCAAATACAATGTACAATGTGAAAGTTCGTAGCCAAAGTGCCTTCTAGAATCCTGTTGATGGCGGGACTAAAATATGTAAAAACATTTCATCAAAGGTGTACACTCGAAGGCTAGACAACAAATAATTTTATAACTGTTATCGGTGCGTTGTACAATTTTGCAGGTAGTACAAGTGAAAAGATTGAGAGCAAAAGAGAATACGGAAAGAGGCACAAGTCCTTGCGAGACTTAAGTTGCGTCTCGGCCGGCACAAGTAACAAAGGTATATCGTCAGCAGCCTCCAAATTGTATACTTTTACACACAGACGTTACGCATACACATCCATGCAATTTTTCAAAATCCTCTATGGTTCATCATTCGTACCAAAACCAATGTAAACTTCACACTTTGTCAGCAATTATTTTTTGTTTATTATTTACTAATGCTTTTGTCCACCGATGCAGGAGGGCATGTATAACGAGCACCGAGATATAGGTATAAAGAATGTACAGTTGATATACATCTCACAAGACGCATTGACCAATAGTATCAATAAACTAAATTTTTTTCACTATTTGAAGAGAAAATTGTAAATCCTTTTCATATTATCGAGGCATGAACATTTATATTCACATTGCACGGTTGTTTTCTTAATTTAGATTATCTGTAAACAAGTATTGACCTACGCATGCTCCCGATATTTCATAAATACTTTCTATAATACTATTTGCTTAACGTTGCTTAGCAACACCTATAATGTTTTTTATAAAACACATGTATTATTGTCAATTAGCGTGTACTTAAGAAAACGAGATATTCTGAAAAGTCATGCGCAGTTATGTACATGTATTTCCTCTATCTAGGATGCAAAACATTTTGAAACTCTCAATCTCGCTTCTTATCTATTTTCCAAGACATTGCGAAATCCAGCCTGTCAATGTACATTTACCTTCTCTCTTGTTTGTATGGGCTACAAGTGAAACAAAATGAATACTACGTTTCTGAGTTATGTTTCCGCTGTGACACTGTGTATATTTCTACTGAAATTTTTTATCTGAGATGCAATCATTTTCTAAATATTTAGAAAAAGTAAACAGACGAGACTGAGAACGCTTTACAATTCACTTTAGAACTTCAGTAATGTGATTTTTATTGCTTTGTTTTATTTCAACAGCGAGCTCCGAGCGATGGTGCCGTTTACGCGGGAATCTTTTATTTTATTTCAAATCACGAGAGCAATGGTCGGAGCCTCTTGGTGTAATAATTGTGGAGCATTGCACCTTCAGGCTAGACGATTCAACGCACGACATTTATTTCGGCTTCAGTATCGGTGAGTTTTCGTCGGAATACATAGATTTCACTTTGTCAACTGTGACCTCTGTTTTTTTTTCTAACGCTCGTTCGAATGATTTTTCGTTTATTGGTGGGTTCATTCTTCCCAATGGAAAATGGGCCAAACCGGATGTTGGTGTTTTCTGATGGGAATGCAGTATTTGATGGTGGTCTGGTGCAACAATTGGGAGCAAGTTCGTCAGAGGAACGAGATGCTTGGCTGCAAGCGTTGCAGCTGGCAAGTTACGAATGCATGAGGAGTCAATTGCTGGCGCTACGTCAACGGATCGAGGCTTGCAGCGGTCACAAGCATGACACGGACATCCACATGTTACGACTACAGCGTGGCATCGTTACAGGTTTCAAATCTTCTACTTCATCGATAGCCTCCCGGGTCGACCATTCTTATTTTATCGTCGCTTTTATTTCCCATTTGCAGATCCAGCAGAAATTCCCGTGTGCGAAATATCGGTAGCCTGCGACAATCTGCTGTGCGACGGTCATGGCCGGCCACCCAATCCCGTTTTGGAAATCGACGTTCAAACCGGGCGCAGAAGAACGTGGATCAAATACGCTAAGACCGAAATAGTCGAGGTGGACGCCCACTCGAGTAGGCCCTCTTAAATGATTATCTGGTTTTCTCTTCGTAACCTCCAATTTTTTTTCCACAGCGAAGCAGCAATCCCAGTTTTTTGACAACCGTGAGCTTCCGAGCGAGCGACGGTCTGACGATCGACAGCAAAGTAAGAATAACCGCGTACGATGTCAGAGAACGAGTAAGTCAAACGGCCACACCAATTGGCAGTGCGATCGTGACCTTCGGTGCGGTACAGGACACTCCGAGACTCAGAATACCTTTAAAATCACCGAAATCCACCACCGTGGGTTTCTTGACGATTAACGTGTGGAATTTGGAGGGCGAAGATAAGGGTAATAGTACCGAGAGTACACCATCTCGCAACGTTATTCCGACTGGTGCTAACACGACCAATGGCGAACAGGTTGTTATTTTCTATCGTTTCAAACTACTGGCCCAAACATTTGGCTCTTGTCTCAACCTTAATTTTCATAGATCTTTACGCACCGACGATCGCACTCGTTGCCACCAAGATTGGGCACGAAGATCAAGCTGCCGCATCAGGGACAACTCAAATTTTTATTTTCCAATCCTTACGTACAGACTTACAGGTGAGTCTGGATGAAATTGCGATCGAAGTTTCGAAACTGACTTGGTTTTGTCGAGCATCAAGAATACGTGCGACTTTCCACAGATTTCATTCAGGCCTCGGCGGAGATATCTGCGTCCATGAAATCATGGCCGAGAGCAAACTCTGCTTTCAATTTCCTCAGCAGCTCTTGTACGTAATTTTCATCACTGTACTTCAGGCTTCTTCCTTTTTTTTTACTTGCTAGAAAAGAAAGTGGGAAAATGAACACGTGCATGATTCATCCCAGGGCTATATGGATACACGAGGAAAAGGAATTGCTACAGGAGGTAGCCGGTATGGGGGAACTTCGGGAACCCTGGCACAACAAGCAGGTTCAACTGCTCGATCGTCACTTGCATCTTTTGCATCTGTACTCTCAAGCTCGAGAGAACTTGTGCTCCTTTAAAGGTAAGGCGTAACCTGGGCGTTTTCTACTCTGGGCTTATTACTTTTATTATTATCATACCGATCATTATTGTCTCGACCTTGATTGCTTTCGGTTGGTTCGCAATGACCTCTTGTTGCTCGGCTTAGCTTTTGCATCGCAGCACTTCGATTATATAGCGAATTCTACCACAGGGGAGATTAACCCAAACAAACGCGATGGAATGATTTCAGGCAGTTATTTCAAGCGGTCGTCGCGCAAAACCGATCGAACCCTTGAGTTTGCCCCGGTCAATTTGCATCTGCAGAGGATGTGGGTTCACAACGATACGTTGAACAAATGTGGATTCTACGATTTTATAAGTGTTGGTGCATTCACGGCTCACTCGCACAAGAGTAAAAACGGTGGCCTCATAAGGTACGCGGGTTACGTTTCCGATGGAGAAATAAATTGAGAAGGAATTGACTTTGGTGGGTGACTCGACTGTTGCAGATTGGTGCAGGCATTGAAAGAATCACCTGCTCGCCACGTGAGTTTGTATCAAGGTTCGTCGAAGATAACGATGGCTCACGATGCGATACAAGCGATAAAGCAACTGCGAAGGGATGTGGTCGAAGCGATGCGTTCTTTAATGAAATTAGCGAGGGAGAAGCAAACCAGCGGAATGTTACCGATTTGCGAGGATATGATATCGAAAACGCGTATACTGTTGAGTCTCTGGGATCCCGGATTGGTCGAGGAGGCGTTGACGTTTCTCGAGGAGCACAAAGTCGCGAAGCTACCGGATGACGATCAGCAACAGCAGGATCGTACGGGAGTGTTTAGCGATTCGTCGACCTCTATCGCCAGCCAGTCACTGTCGCCCTTCAAGCGAATCACTCAACGGCTCAATTTCGATCTGAAAAGTACGGATTTTGACGATTTCATATCGCCCGATACGCCCGAATGCGTGCAAGATCTGTGGGTCGAGGGTACCGAGGTGACGACCAATAAGTACACGAGTTTGACGTGCGATTGCGAAACCAACAGCAACTTGTGCGTCGCAAAGCACGAGAACTTCGTTATATTCCCGGACGTCGATGACGAGACGACGGATTCTAGTGGTCGGGGTGGTGGAAAAGAGAACAACAACGACGCGTTGAACAGCGATTGCGGCAACGAGGGGGACGAGGAGCAGGAAGAGGACGAGGACGAGGATGATGATAAAGCCACAGCAAAATTTGATTTGGGCAAGCGTTTCTTGGATACGCAAAAAATGTGCAATTCACCTTCGGCTAATTATTACAAACCGACGGACGAGCCCGAGCCCTGGGACTTGACGCAATTGAACATAGAAGCAAGCGTTATGTGTTTAGTATCCAAGGTCAAGTTTTTATGCGGACGCTGCAGCAGCCCGGCGGTCAGATTGCGGAACAAAAATTCCGTCGGTCGGTCGCAGAGTCTCAAGTGTTATCTCCCGAAAGATCGCGGCGTCAGTGCCGCGTCGGCTGTCGTTACGATGCAGCCTAAAAACGACGCTGTGATATCTGACGAGTCGAGCAAATTATTGGCGAAACGAGGCAACGAGTGTCAGACGCCCCGAAAACCACAACACGGATCTAGTCCAGTACGAGGCGATGATAACGCGATGACCACCGGTATGACCAAAGCAAAGGAAGGTACGGGCTCTTCTATTTCTATCATTTTTATCGCCTGAAATTTCCCATGTCCTGTACTTCGCTCTCCTCAGTTGGAACGATGATAACGAGAAGGCACGCTTCCGTCTCATCATCGACCAACGTAGACTTTCTTTATTAATTATATGGTCAGTGTGTCAAGCTGTAGATACCATGACCAGAGTCATAAAGAGTAACTCCACCGGTCAGCGGAACAAGTTCACGGAGGGCTTGGATTTCGCATCGATCGTTGATTGGACCTGCGAGCTGCGTCCGAGTATGAAAAAGTTACGCCAAGCGATGGACGGTCTCCTGAAGACTGCGAGACTCACACATTCCGTGTTTCGGGTACAGGAGGACGCGAAGAGGGCGCAGCGCGCGTGTAACGTCAGATACAGGCGAGACGTGTGTTTCAGTCAGGCGGTGAGTCCGTAGAAATGGACGATTAGACGCGACCACGATTTGTGACGCGACCAGGTCGACTTTCTCCTTTATTTGCGCTTGAATCGAGTCGTCCCGAATAAGATAACCAGCTCGTTCTTCATCGTTGACAGTTGACCGCACTCGTATCCGCTCTCATGGCGAAATTGTGGTGCCAGCGGCCGGATCCGCTCTTTCTCCTCATATTGACGACACTCGGACCTCTCGCATCGTTCGAGAGCCTTCTCAGTTATTACGGTAACGAGATCGATATGTGGGGCGACATGGCAGTTGCGGTCGAAGACA
Source organism: Ophioninae sp. A BG-2022a (assembly GCA_030523105.1). Lineage (NCBI taxonomy): Eukaryota > Metazoa > Arthropoda > Insecta > Hymenoptera > Ichneumonidae > Ophioninae sp. A BG-2022a. Next base: position 53,092 of record JAPYZI010000181.1, on the reverse strand, counting down.
TGCACACCGTTACCTTTACTCTCTCTCGTTGCGGAATCAATTCGAGGTTCGTGAGTGCACCATTCGGGTCTGCGCATCGTCAATTTTCTGCTTTTATAGGGATCACCAGAAGTATCCGTACGCCAGCAAAAACTCTCGTCGTTTCCGCTGGCAGTTTCAATATTCGAACATTTTCTTGGTTGTTCTTGTCGACAGGATTCACGAGGGAAAAGATGGAAACGTGATCGCCTCGCAAATTCCACTTCCCAGAGTGCTGGGATCACGCGCCGCTTTGACCGTTATGCTTCCTGTACCTGACGCGATATACTCGTTGTTACCTTTGGTTCCGGCATCTCGGCAAACTCTCTCGTTCAACGTGACCCCGGTGTTCTTCAATATCGGGGTAAACGAAAAGGCATCACTGGCCGAGAGCCTTGGAACGACAGGCCCTCAGGAGAAAAGCAACGTCGATAATTTCGATCGATTATACGAGTATTATCTACGTTTCAAGAAACTCAATCTGCCCACCGAAACGGGCCCTATGAGACGTGAGTATCGCTTCTTTCCGTCACGATCTCTGAGTTGTTTCCACGTTACCTACGACCGAGTACGCCGATCAATGGACTCGCGTTTTATTTTTCAGTCGGTGCACGATCCCCGATCAATCGTACTCTCTTCGAAATGATAAACGACTTGAAGTCACAGGTGCACGCCAAAGTGGCGAAGAACACGAGCGTGCTACAGATATCTTCGCAGATATGCCGTCGAATGAAGGGGCTCAGATTCACGAGTTGCAAAAGTGCCAAAGATCGTACGGGTATGTCGTTGACCCTCGAGCAAGTAAACATACTCGCGTCCGAGTATCATCTCTCGGAGCACGAGTTTCTACGCGCGCTAGACTGTATGCGCAGGTGAGACGACTTCCTTCAGTCCTCGTACCAACCCCAAATTTACGATGATCTTGAAAATCGCGTTTCGTTGCAGCGAGGGGTGCAGACGCGAGAACACTTGGAAAAACATAGGCGTACGGAAGTACACGTTCAAAAGTTCAATTTCATCGTTGCCAAAACTGTACCGTCCGCCGACTGGTACTTACGGTTAAGCGAGTCGTCGACGAGACGGGGGAGAACGGGTGGCGAATGCCAGCCATGGAGTATCGAGTGAGCAAGTACGACCGGAATGTATCGGAACGATAGGAATTTTTTCGGTAGAGAAGGGGTTCGCGCCCCCGAAAAGTCGAGCGTATTCGACGGTTCTTTCTTCCATAATCATCCATTGCGTTTGTTCCATCTAGACATAAATATTCGAGGCTACGTTCTTCCGTCTCCTCATAGTCAGTGATACGATTCCGATTATTCGTCTTCTTTTTCTTTTTTTCTATTTCTCTCTTCCGAATAAATTATTGATACAAGATTCAAGGGGTCTAAAGCGTTTGCGAGCCATCGAATTTTTCTGGTTGTTTCTTCGCCGCGGAGTTACCCACAGCTGCCTAAGGTCCGAGAATCAATGAAAAAAAAAAAATTGAATCTCTTGGAGTGTGGCAACGAGAGATAGAGAAAGAGGGACGGTGCAAGAGCGACGGGAGAGAGAGAAAGAAAAAGGAAAAGACCGTGTGGTAGGCAGTAACGCACTCACGCACCCACACGCACGAAGGTAAAAAGAGCCGGCTGCATCCAAAACACCCGTGTAGGTGTGTGCATGTGTATGTGCGTGTGCGAGGGCGCGTGTATACGCTTGAGCACGAGACCCGATGGCGATCTGGGGCCCGGTGCTGAAAACACCTGTCCACCCTCTGCCACACCGGGGTCTCGCCTCTCTGCTCCGCCAGTTGGTCGTTACGTTCCCTCCCGTCCCTCCCCCTTCCCCCTATCCCCCCGGCCGCGACCCTTTGTCCAATCGCTGATATAAGCCTGTACGACGCCCGCCACGATCAACAGTTCGAAACGACGAGTCTCATGGTGCGGGTGCTTCAATCCCCTAGGGATTTATCATTTCTCATATCCATCGAATAAAATATCGTTGAGGCGGGTGTGTTTGTTCCGTGTTCGCGTGCCGGGTCTACGATGAGTGGGCCAACATCGTCGGTAGCGAAGTCGATTCAGTGTTTAGCCTTGACAATTCTCGTCGTCGTTGCAACGACGAGCCATGCCAGCAACGAGGACCAAGTCGAGGAGACGACTGACGGAGGACTCGGCGAATTGAAAACCGCGATACAACTCGTGCGCGAGCAATTGACTGCGATGATCGATCATCGCCAGCAGGATTACAACGCGCTTGAGGAGAGCCTCAAGCGATCAATGGAAAAAAACACGGAGCTCACCGTGCTCAGGAATCAAGTCAGACAATTGAGGTATATTTCGTTTTTTTTTTTTTGGCAAAATACTTGTTTTTTGTTTTCTTTTCAACATCCTTTTTCCCCGGTAAAATGCCATCCGTTGCGCCCACACTTCGAACGACTGACCCTCACCGGTTTCCGTTTCGTTTAACAGAAAAGAGGTAAACGCGCTCCGCGGCACCGGAAGCGGAAACGAAGCGAAGAACGAGCGACTGAAAGTAAAGTGGCTATCCAGCACGGTCACCGAGCTCAGAGCCGAGGTCGCTGAGGTATTGGGCGCGCGAAACGCTAGCGAGGAATTCGCACAGCGCTCGAGGATGCGAAGCGAGATTGATCTTCTGCGCGGCGACGTCGCTCAGGTTGGACGAGGTATACGCGACCTCGGCGGACGGTTGGCTCGGATCGAAGCTTCCCTCGGTACCATTCGCCTCGACATATTTGCCGTTAAAGAACGAGCCGGCCAATTAACAAGAATCTGTGCCGATGTTTCCAGCCAGGTAATTATAGAGACACGATCAATGGATAAAAATAGCGAACTTCTCGTCGTTATCTTCTCATTGGACGACGCCCCTTTCTCTTGAGAGGACGATCCGAAAGTTTATTACGGGTAGTATCGCATTCGCTTTACGAATTACGCGATGAGATTTTCCATGCCTACAATCTTCGTTTCGTTTCGGTCAATTCGCGCGCTGTTTCTCCCTTTCTCGATTTCATACCTCCATCGTTGCGTAATACGAACATGACATTCCCGCGCTCCCGCGACATCGCCACGTGAATTTTGCATTATCGTTTCGCTTTCGAAATCGTCTCGTCGAAAATTCATTTGCTACGAAACCGGGGAGGAACTCGCGGAAAAATATGATACAATATTCGATTGTATGAAACAAGCGTCCGCTGCATATTCGTACCTCGTAAAAATAATTTCAAACAAGGGTTTCGATTTTAGGCTAAGAATTAAATTTTTATCTTTGAGAAAGCTCATAAAGGATCAATCTGCAGGAACTAATGAAGTACCGGCGATAAAATTACGGTCTCTCCATTTCGTATCGAATTTTTAAGTTGAGATTTTCACTCGGTGTTGGAAAGTTCGAAAATAACGCAGCACGAAGGTCCAATATTCGTTTCGCGATCGTACGATAAGGGCTGTGCGCGAATAAAAAAGAAGGGGAAAAAAATTAAATTCTAGACGGGTCAAGAGTAGAGGTCATCCAGTTGGCGTGGAATGCCTCATACATGGGTCGAAGCATCTGTGGTATACTCGTGTATGTGTGTGCCCACCCGTGTATGTGGGATGGCAGGGCAAGGGGCCAAGGAAAGGGGGAGAGTAGCGCGCACCTGCGGTCAGCCAGGTACTTGAGTGCCGGCAGCCGGCTTGCGGTGCACGTTTTTTTCTTCTCCGCGTTTCTTTTTTCCCTCTCTTACTTTTGGTGGCCAGCAGCTGCCACCCGACCTCGAGTTGTCTTCCCCCTTATACGGCCCAGAGGACCGGTGATGCGCTCGCGGGCGTTATACTTTCCATCTTATTTCCCAACACCGCGCGCGCCCGTAAACCTGTAATTTTTTTATATCGCCGAATAACCCACTTTACTTTTATTTACATCGAAAAATTATTCGATGTTCGTTCGGGCCGATAGGATTGATCCTTCTTGCGTTCAAAAATTTTAACGATGCGCATCACGAGCGTGATCGAGGCGCAATGCAAATGAATAAAACAAGGCGGTGATTCTTAAACCTCGATAAAAATGTTGCAGTTGAGCACCGTGCAGATCGAGATGAAATCTTGCAAGTGTCCCGGATCACCAGAATCTCCGGAAAACAGCAATAGCATTGCAGCAACGAACAACGACGCGGATGGGCCAGGAGGTTGGAGCAATTATTATCATCAACATCATCGCGCTATGACGCGACACGCGGCCCATCGGGTGGAGGAAAGACTGGCAAGTCTCGAGCGTAAAATCTCGGTGGTCGCGCGGAAACGCGGAGTCCTCGAGAAGCGCGTTGTGTACGAGAATCAGGACGAATTGAAGCAGAAAATCTCAGAGTCGGAGAAGAATCAGGCAATAATGGAGAATCGGGTGAGAAACATGAGCAGAGAAGCGGAGGAACGAATCACCCGGGTGGACGAATCGATAATCGGCTTGTACAAGTCATTGGAGAAGATCGAGGAGAAATTTGAGAACAACAGATCCGAGGAGAAGAGAGCAATTTCGAAGCTGGAGGTTACAGCGGCTAAGAAATACGCCGAGCTATCGTTGACGCGCGAAGAACTCGGGAATCTTCGACGAACCGTCCAGGCCCTGAGCGTGAGCGCTTCCAAGTTGCAGGAACGCAGCGACATTCAGCGCGACAGTATAAGCAGCCTGAAATCAAAACTGGTAAACGTGACGAAAAATCAAGAGCTCGGTGATTCGCCAGCGCTGGGAGCGCTCGACGGTGCGCGGGGAATAACCAAGGAATTGGAACGCGCGGAGGACGATTATCGTACGATGATCGAATCGTTGCCGGCCAACTGCGAGGATCATCACGACGGTTTGACGATGCTGGCACCGGGAGGTCAAGCGCTGCCGCTTCTCGTCTCGTGTCGTCACGGTTGGATAGTTATAGGACGGCGGATCGACGGTACCGTCGATTTTGACCGGAAGTGGAACGAATACGCGGAGGGCTTTGGCTCGCCGTTAAACGAATTGTGGCTCGGTAACGAGGCTATCCACCGACTCACTCGTGACAACTGCACCAGACTCGGTATCGATCTCGTTGACATTTACGGTACACACTGGCGCGCCGAGTACGAAAACTTCCGCGTGGATTCCGATGAAACCGGTTACCGACTGGACGTCTCGGGTTATTCGGGAAACGCCACGGACGCGTTCTCCTATCAGAACAGTATGGCTTTCAGCGCTAAGGATCGTGACATGGACACGAGCTCCTCCGATTGCGCGGCTAATTATCGCGGCGGTTGGTGGTTCAGTCATTGCCAACACGCCAATCTCAACGGCCGATACTCCCTTGGACTGGCGTGGTATCGCGCCGATACCAATCAGTGGATGGCTGTTGTCTCCGCGGTTATGTCCATTCAAAGGAAATCTCAGTGTTGAACTCATGTGTAAATCGCCATCCAATCGAGGAGTCGAGAGCGAGAAGACGAGAAATCAAATTTCAGATTTCGGAACTTTTTCTAAATTACTAGGTTACATTAAGAACTTTAGTGGCGTTTCTATAACAAAAAAATCGTTTCGATTGCATTAATGGAACGTCAAATAGAATCTCGACCTAGTCCCCATCTAAACGCGCAATTCAATGGCCCCTGAGAAAAGATACGGAAAAGTTCCGATGGTTGACGATTGCCGATAAAGTCTATTGAGATTTCTCAGCGTGTTGCGTCGTACTCAAACTGTATCGAAGCTGTACCAAAGAATTAACATATCGTCGCACTACTTACTTTACAGTCACTTTCCTTTTGTACATATTGTCGTGTACTGTAACATTTAGATGCGGCAAATAGACCTATCGTAGTAATATTATTATTATTATTATTATACTGTTTTAGAATGGGAGTAAGAAAAATACACGTTTTGTGAAAATGGCGAGTGTCTGCTGGCTCTTTATTTTTCAGCATGTTCAATATTCTTAGACGCAGTAACGGCTCAATTATGCCCATGCATTATTTCCCCACCCGATGTGAAAACCCCTATATCCCTAGGTGCTTGAGAGATCTCACGTTATTCGTAGATCCACTTCTCAGCCCAGGAGGACCAGTCGAACAGTTCCTTCTCGGCTGTCTCGCCGAACCACAAACTGATCTCCTTCTTGGCAGCCTCCACAGAATCCGAACCGTGTATAATGTTACGGCCAATCTGGATGCAATAGTCACCACGGATGGTGCCAGGAGCGGAGTCCTTGGGGTTTGTCTCACCAAGCATCACACGGCCAGTTTTCACAGCGTTCAAACCCTCCCAGACCTGAGAGCATTGTTCAATCCAATTAGTAAATCCAATTTATCCAATTGCATTGAAAACCCTTCTCTTTTATCCGCGCAAAATGGTTTTTCTCTACGTTTAATCCGTTGACATTTGAAATCATGTACTTACCATTGGAACAACTGGTCCGGTGCTCATGTACTTGACAAGGCCAGGGAAGAAGGGAAGTGCCGAAAGATCGGCATAGTGTTTCTTCAGCAATTCTTCGGAAGCCTACAAAAAACAATCCACATACATTCGATAAGTTGGCGGAAAAAATTTATTCCGGATAGTGCGCCGCGATCGTAAAGATAATCAAGTTCCTTACCCAAGTCATCTTCATGGCGACGAGCTTGAAGCCCTTCTCCTCGAAGCGCTGAATTATTTTGCCGACGAGACCGCGCTGGACGCCGTCGGGTTTGATCATGATGAAGGTACGCTCGGTGTTCGACATTTTGATTGTATCGGATGACTGTGGTCAACGGGGAAACTGGAAGTAATGGAGTGACGGACCGGCAGCTGCTGCGATGAACGTTAGAAAGGTCGCGTAAAGATAAGACGGAAGCAACGAGGCGAGGGTGCGCGCAGATCGTTGCGCACACGTGAATCTCGTGCACATCTAGAACGCACAACCGGACGTGCCTTAATACAAGGCGACGCTAAGCCTGTATAATTGAATAAAAGAAACAAGTCGATCTCGATTGGCTGAATCGCCTCCTATAGACTTCCAAGTAGTGCGCTAGCAAATTCTTTCGCGACGTAACGCGATCTGGGAACGGCGCATTCAAATTTCCCGCGCTTTCGATCCAGTAGGCTCCAACCCAAAGGTACGAAAGCAGTGCACCCCGCGAGCGCATTGCGAATAAACTCCGCGAAAACGAAAAATCCGATACTTGTAGCAAAAAAATTCTTTCGCGCCATATCCTTCGCCGTATTTTTCGCGTCCTCCGTCATCATCGCGATCTTCAGGTGTTCTGCCGTGTTTCGTTATCGAGCAAGCACAATCATCATCAACATCATCGTGAAGGCCGCGAGATCGCGCAGCAGGTGGCGAATTCTGGCGGGGTGGGTTCTTCCGTCCCTCGTCGTTTCAATAATCCCCACTTCAAAATGGCGCCGGTAGAGAAATCGTGTTCCTCCAGTTGTTTGAGGTAAGAGAAAAGGACAAAGTCAGAAGAATACGCACTTTGGATCCCAAACGCAGTGATCGATCATTTTTCGTCGTCACTGTCTTTCTCATCGTCGCGAAATTGTAACGAATACAGTGAACACGATAATTCGCGACAAAGAAAATTTAGTGCTCGAGACTGGAAGTTTCCGCGACGCATACATACACACACGCGCGCGCGCGTACACACGACTTCCGCGCATCCACAACCGTGTGGTCGCGTCATTGTCGTCCATCATCCGCGCGATACCGCAGTATATTTGGTGAAAAGAATCGCGCTGAGGAAAACAAAAAAAGCAAACGAAAGCAGTAAATCTTCGATGCAGTCGTCACAGCAGCAAGGGCATCAGCAGATAGCGACAGCTGCAGCCGGCGGAGCAGCTACGGCGGGTGTTATACTTAAGATGAACGAGATACAGCAGCTGTCGAGCGTCTCAACCGTTGGTACGATTATTGCTATCGAATTTCCTTGTAATTTTTGCCACATTTCCAATTCAACGCTTTCTGCTCACGCGCTGCACTCACCTGGCATACAACCTGGTATTCGTGTGATCCTCCCGATTCTTGAGCGCCTAAACATTTTACTTGAGAATGTCCATCGAAGTGTCGGAAAAATCAGCCTTTTGTTCACTGGTTGATGCACCAGCCTTTAATGAATATTTTCAAATCTGAAAGCTTGCCTCAGTACTTACCTAAAATGGGCAGGGACATCCCATTTTATAACAACCTTAATAGTTTTAAACTTCACATCGCAGTTATAGGGTATTGTAGCTTTGGCTTATTAGCATATGAGATACAATGAGTAGGATCAGTTGGATATGCCAAAAGTATCCAAAGCTCTTCTGCCAATAAAAATAAGGAAGTTACATTCTCAAAGCTGACGATTTAATCCGTATGAATATGCAAAATCTCATATGAGGATTTTGTTCCTTGCACGCAGGACTTCTGGAACTGGCTCACAGGGAGTACCAGGCTGGGGATTACGAAAATGCAGAGCGTCACTGTATGCAGCTCTGGAGACAAGAGACAAACAACACGGGAGTTCTGCTGCTTCTATCCTCTATTCACTTTCAATGTCGGAGACTAGAGAAGTACGAACATTTCGGATTTCCCCGCTTTTACTTGCGTATTCATAGTCTCTACCCTTCCAGTCATTAACATTGATACCTTAATTTTGGACAGATCGGCGCACTACAGTGGTTTGGCGATTAAGCAAAATCCTTTACTAGCTGAGGCCTACAGCAATCTCGGCAATGTATTCAAGGAGCGAGGCCAGCTACAAGAGGCTTTGGAAAATTATCGCCATGCGGTTCGCCTCAAGCCAGATTTTATAGACGGATATATCAATTTGGCAGCGGCTCTTGTGGCCGCAGGTGACATGGAACAGGCTGTTCAGGCTTACGTTACTGCGCTCCAATACAATCCTGTGAGCATTCGCTTCCCCAGGCTGTTCGCGCCTTGTTCACGTTTTCATGTGTAACTTTGCTGTTCACAGGATCTCTATTGCGTCAGAAGCGATCTTGGCAATTTGCTGAAGGCCCTGGCACGACTGGACGAAGCAAAGGTACGAGCGAGTCCCGATAAGGACTGTGTGGTCACGTTTTGACACGTCTCCGAGTAATTGCCACGAAAAGGGAAAAGAAAAATCGAACGCATAGTACCTTATGGATTAATAATACGAGACGCGCCCAATTTTTCAGTCGACGCTAAAGAAAACTGAAGAAAAGAAAGAAACCAAATTTTATGTTCGGTGACCGTGCTATTGTTGAGAATTACTAATCCAAAAAGTACGGTCTGTTTTTCGTAGTAGAGGCGCGAGCGTAGGTCCGATGGGAATACACTTGCGCGAATTTCGTCAATCCGCGTAAGCACGTGTGCATAAAAAAGCTGTCCCCCTTTTAAGTGCGCGATCCGTAAGAGCTATCCATTAATCGCGTGTGGGGTTATTAAATCGTCTTCTGAGTAGGGATCAATCGTTAAAAGATGTATCGAGTCGATTTTTCAAATGGGATTTCAATCACCAAAAAAACAACGCGAGCTTGATGGATGCTCTTCAACAATCTCTTCGTGTCCCCCTTTGATTCCATTCCCTCCTCATACCTCTGTCACCCAAATTATTTTCCATTTGTCTCCTCTCTCTCCATCTTTTTCTCTTCCCCTGAAATAATTCCAGTGTACACAAAGCTCGATAACACGAGCAAGCAGCGCGTTTTCCGCAGCCGTTGATCACGTCCTCTTCTGTACAACACGAAAGGTATTTCCTGACTTGTAACAACGGCGCCCGTTTTCTGTGGCACGTCCATTTTGTAATGTAGCTAAACGCTAATTGGAGAGGACCGGATCGACGGGCGCGGAGGAGGAAAGGAGCAGCGGCAGAAACAGGAACGCAGCAGTAGCAGTGCGCGTGCGCTCGCGAGTTATTTACGTCATAAGTTTTTTCATCCCGTACACTTTGAAATATCCTTTGGTCGATTAAGAGGGTCTCACTGATCGTTGATCAGTCACATGACTAGGGACGCACGTGATGGATTATTGTCTCCTTCGATCGTTTAACGAATGAGTTTGACGTTTGACTTTTTTCAATGTTTTTCGTACGTGCGTCGTTTTTTAATTTTTTTTTGTTTAAAGTTTGTCCTTTGAAAACTACGATTTTCGCGTGGAAAGAATTGATCGGTTCAGCATTCAGTATGGTACTCGAAGACAACAATGAGATCCTCGCTTCCTTTCACGATTTCTCCAATTCCTTTTTTCGTCTAAACGGACGAAACAGGCGCGAGATTTCTTGACCGTCACAACGATATCGTTGCGTTTTTTAATTCCACTTTTTGTTGCTTTCTCGCCGTTTGCACAGTTTTACCTCGCGACGATTCGTCACACGGTCAAGAATTCTAATGTGCAGCGCGGCGCTAGCGATCACATTGCGATCATCATCGAGGCATGAAAATCGTTTCGATGTAAATCAATTTCCGTTACAATTGACCGTTGCCTATAGAAGGTACGATTTTGAGACGGTTCCATGCAATCGAGGATGGTCGTTGTGTACTGTTTGTTTGTTTGTTTATTTATTTGCGTCGAATGTACGGACGCAAGGGGGAACAGCTTTTTGCACCTTATTGTAGATCACGTTCCCAAGGGCCTACGCCCATAATTTCCAATTTTCCAACTTCCGATTCGTTCAGCCACGCCCCCATTCGAGTTTGCATCGTCCTTTCATTGCTCTCTTTTTTTGCCCGTCGCGAAATTTGGAGAGACGGAAAGTTTTTCGAAAAGTAACAGCGTTGGTGCTTGTAATCGGTGAGAAAGGGTAAAATTTCAATTTATACGATTGCAAATACCACAGAGCGATTTTGATGAAATGATCGATGAACAAAGTTAAAATTAAACTTTTGGTTAACTTTTGCAAGAACGGATACTTTTTTTTCACTGATGTTTCGAAGTACTCCAGCAATTCATGATTTTTTCATTAGTATTGAGGAGATTCCAACGTTTCGATGATGAATGCTAGAGGATAGCGTTTGTTTTCATGTAAATTGGTTTCGCGCTAAATTAGTCGTTCGTTAAACGGAAGGCCCCAAAAACGACAATTTGCAACGTCACGAAACATCTTAATAAAATATTTAACGCGAATATTAATAGAATATTCCGACGGAAGAAACGACTATCCTCCAACATTGATCAGCGGAAGGTATTGACGAATTCCGTATCGAATCCGAAAAAAGGAAAAGCAGAGCGTGGCTGACACGAAGGTGTTGATTTTTAGCAACATCTCGATGACTGACGATAACGATGTTTTTTATTGTATCGAGCGCGATTGTCAAACCGCGCCGATGATACGGTACTAGTGAGAAAGTTGGTGGGTTTTAGATGGGTATATTGATTAGGAAGCGAAGAAAACGAAAAAGCAAAATGAAAAGCCAAAAGAAAACGATTAACGCAGCTGTCTTATTGTTGTGGATGGAATGATCGACTCTAGGATGGGAACTCGGAGAGAGCTATGTGCACAATTGCTGATCAATTTCCACCCGGTTCCTTCGTCAATGCGGTGAAATTCTGAATCTGGTTATTCAGTAACACACACACACACTGTCTCTGTCTCTCAGTCTCTCTAAAAAGTTTAGTACGAGAGAATAACCGAGAGCGGTTCTTATCGTCAACTAGCACAAGGGTAAAACGAAGGTAATGTAACTCCCGTGGCCGGTCTCCTCCCATTTCCGAACCTCCCTCCTTCGCCTGCGATCGGTCGATGCTGTAAATGAAAAAAAACGATTTTTGGTTCCTTTTTCTCCGTTTCGGGAAATCTTGGTAATTCGTTGATTAATTATTGATCGTGTGTCGAAATTGATTAATATCTGCGTAACTCTGCGTAACGCGTTAAAAAAAATCCTCGAACCTCTAACCTTTATCGAGACCGGCCCAACGTTAAGAAAAAAAATATCTATATCTATAAATATATATATATATAAATATTTGTTTTAGTTTATTTATAGGTATGGATTTAACGATTGAAACGGCGGCCCTCCTCTCCAACCGCGCGGTCACTGATTCGTACTTTTGTTTGTTTGTGTTTTTTTTGTATCGTACCCCTCTACCTCTATCTCACTCATACTCATTTCTTTGTGTTTCATTTTGCTCAGTGGGAGCGTCACGCAGTGGATGAATTGTGAAAGGGAAGGTACCAATGTTTCCCGTTGACTTTCAGTCGTATCGAACGCCTCGTTAATTTCGAAGAGCTTGCGAACACGAAGGGACGCATTCCCATCGATCGTAGCTGCTTCAAACGTGACGCTCCTCGTCCGTACTTTTATTTTGTGATAATCTCCTCCGCACCCTTCTCTCCTCTGTGGAAAACGAATGCACCGGCAATTCAAAAGATTAGACATGTGCTACCAGCGGGAAGTGTGGATACGCAAAATTAGAATTTTAAATCTTAACACTTGTAAAATTTCCCTTGAAAGTACACCAAAAAATGTTTTTTTTTTAGACAAACGAAAAATTATGTTGGGTTAAAATTGAAAAAAAAATGTATGGAAAAAGTTAATTAAACAGGCTGGGAAAAAGATAAGTATAAATTATAAAAATTTTTGATGTGTTGATTTTTCGGGTCTTGCGTCAGAAAAGTCGCTGAGCGTGTCCAAACTTAACGGCGGTAACGTTTATTTGTGTTTCAAAGATAATTGAAAAAGAAAAAGAAGAATCGAGTTTCACAAATTGAAAAAGGAAAAATTGCTTTGTTTGGCCTCCCGAGGATACGAGGAGGAAAAGAAAAAAGTGGGGGAATAAATTTGTCATGATCTTTCCGGCGATATTTTCCACCGCCTAAAACTCTCTTTCTCCGCGTATTGGCGAGGTGCGGGTGGGAATTTCTCAATCGGCGAGCAAGTGGATAAGAAGAAAAGTGTAAAGACGAAAATGCAGGAGAAAAGAAAAACTGTGCGCGTTGCGGCGCGACAGAGCATAATGGAGAGGAGGAGGGCCAATCGGCGCGGCGCGAGCGCGAGCGCGTGCGTTATAAAATATGTATCTCTGTCTAGCTCTCTTTCTTTCTCTTTTCTCCTCTCTCTTTCTCGCTTTCTCTCTCTTTCTATTTTTTCTCTCTCTCTCTAAATCTATCGCTCTCTGTCTATTTCGTTGTTCGCAAACAACTTCGATCTCAATGTAATATCTATATTGAATTTTGGGCTCCTTCAGGCTTGCTATCTCAAGGCTATAGAGACACGACCGGACTTTGCGGTCGCATGGAGTAATCTCGGTTGCGTGTTTAACGCACAGGGCGAAATATGGCTGGCTATACATCATTTTGAGAAGGCGGTCGCGCTCGATCCTAATTTTCTCGATGCTTACATCAATCTTGGCAATGTTCTAAAAGAGGCAAGGATCTTCGATAGGTGAGTAATTGGCCCAGACCTTTTTCATATTTATTCTTATCTTTAATCTTATCCCCTTTTTATCCTAATTTTTCATTTTCCAGTTTCCATTTTTATTTAGCTTTTTTCTCTGACCTTTCCTTTTGAATCTATGGTTAATGTCCATTTCCATCATTTTATTTTCGGGATAATATCGGCTGCAGTTATAAAATAATTGATTGGGACAAAAATAGTATGAACGCACTGCAAGATTTATCGTGTAATATGTTTTTCGTAATCTCAGGAAACGCAAGATCCAGAGCAATGGTAACCCAATTTTAATTCTCTCTTCCACCCTCGCCATTTTTATCCTACACTATTTGTCTCTTTAATCATCGGGATTCGGCGCACGCTTTGTCGGGACTACGCCCTTCGCAAATTCTATTGATCCTCTCGCGCCGCATCCGAGCAAAGTATTTTTTGGAAATATTTTCCTTCGTGTTGTTGGGCGAGTCCGAAGGACACTTCGCTGGGGCAGCATGGTGAACCTTCAAGTGGTAGGGACGTTGAATTTTCTTTCGAATAGTGGGGTGTTGCAGAATGTGTTTGAAGGTACAAGAGTATGGGGAAATTTCGGGGATATATTTAAAAATGGGTTTCGAAATTTGTTTGCCGACGCCTGTAATCAGACATCATGAAAATTCCTCTTCGAAATAACCTTTAGGCGAATTTAGGAAAATTCATTCAATTATTAAGAAAACAAGTTTCCATGGAAAATGTACGAACCCGAAAATAAAAATGAGATATGCTTTCGGATGGAATTTGGCTGAGGAAAACAGCTGGAAAATATCGTTCGCTATAGATGTGTGTTACGCATTGAATTGCGGGAGGCGGAGAGTGCGCGTACGCGAGAGTATAACGAAGGGCACGGGAGGAAGGGAAAAATGGCGTCGGCGCCTGGGCAATGACGGGTGGCCGCTGTCGTCGCCACTGCCGCGGGGGGACGTTCCCCGGCACCCAACGAACCAGTAGTTTAGATCGTAGCCTCAAGAACACCTCGTCCATTCTTCTCACTTTCCACGATTCGTCCTTCCAAACCTCTCTGTCTGTCTCCATCCTCCCCTCACGTTTTTTAGTTATCCCCGAGGACCTCTCCCTTTTTTCTTATCTCGTCCTTTCTAATCTTTCGCTCTCCTTGACTCGTTTATCTAGAGTAGGTGTGGTAGCGATCAAACGCTCGTTCTTTTTTTCTTTCGCCTCTATTGCCAACGCAAAATTCAGGGTACTTCTGGTGAAGGGCACTAGGAAACGGAGGGGGGAGGAGGGGGAAGATACTGAAAGACAATCGACAGTCAATTAGGGTTAAAGATGAGGGTTTTTATGGGTTGAGTGCGTCGTTTCTTTACGATACCACGATGAGGAACGTTGCTCTCGTGCGATTGAACCGTTGAAAATGAAACTCGCAGCCACGAAACTTTCAACGTGTGATACATTGCGAACGCTCTACCTTGCCACACTTTATGCAATCACGATTCGTACCGTTGTCCCGTTCCTGTCGCTCCTCGTCGATTAGATCGTTGAGAGAACGGAAAGCACGAAAGTAAGGACAAAGAAAGAGGCGAATTGATACGGTCAACGAGAACGACCCGGTGTGTTTCGTTGGTGCTTTGATCCTCGACGGTGGGGGTCTTTACCAAGCATGGATAAGGAGGTGGAGAATGGAGTACCAATGCGTTATCGTTTACACCGTGATATCACCGTCTAGCACAGTCGCACCTTCCTTCCGACTCCAGTTAGAAAGTACTATAGCCCGACCCGCACCACCCGGATGCATCGCCTGGATAATATCCTGGATCAAAAGGTTTACCGCGACGATCGTGATTCGAACATGTATTTCGTACACACGTCCTCACCTTAATCGAAGCTCTTCGTCGTAGTCCCGACAATTACAACGGACGCTTTGGAAAAACCACGTTTCCGATTCTGTACTTCCGAATTCTTAAATGACCAATCTTGTTTCCTGATTGCAGAGCCGTTGCCGCGTATCTCAGAGCACTCAATCTCAGTCCCAACAATGCAGTCGTTCACGGAAACTTGGCTTGCGTCTATTACGAGCAAGGGTTGGTATCGAACATTTGGTTTTCGCATTTGGAGAAGGATCTCTTTAGATGTAGCGCACAAAACACGCCGGAAATTATGGCATTTTTCGTCGATCGATTTGAAGCGTTAACACGATTTTTGCAGACTCATCGATTTGGCGATCGATACGTATCGTCGGGCGATCGAGTTGCAGCCAAACTTTCCCGATGCCTATTGCAATTTGGCGAACGCGCTCAAGGAAAAAGGTCAGGTGGTGGAAGCCGAGGAGTGCTACAACACGGCCCTGCGGCTATGCCCGACCCACGCCGATTCCCTAAACAATCTCGTAAGCGCGTTTTGTTTCGGAGATATCAACGAGATGATGAGGGAAGAATCAGCGAAAATAGATACCAAAAACGAGGTTTTTTCGCAGGCAAACATAAAACGGGAACAGGGCTACATCGAAGAAGCGACCAGACTCTACTTGAAGGCACTCGAAGTATTCCCGGAGTTCGCAGCGGCTCACAGCAATCTCGCTTCCGTGTTGCAACAGCAGGGAAAGCTAAACGAGGCCCTGATGCATTACAAAGAGGCGATAAGAATCCAGCCCACATTCGCCGATGCTTACTCCAACATGGGCAACACCCTAAAAGAGATGCAAGACATACAGGGCGCGCTTCAGTGTTACACGAGGGCTATTCAAATAAATCCAGCTTTCGCGGATGCTCACTCGAATTTGGCGTCCATTCACAAAGACTCCGGAAACATACCCGAGGCCATACAGTCGTACAGAACGGCTCTGAAGCTTAAGCCCGATTTCCCGGACGCTTATTGCAATCTCGCTCACTGCCTCCAGATCGCCTGCGATTGGACCGACTACGAGGCTCGCATGAAGAAACTCGTTTCCATAGTCGCCGAACAATTGGACAAAAACCGATTACCCAGCGTCCATCCGCATCACTCGATGCTCTATCCTCTGTCGCACGAGTTTCGCAAAGCGATTGCTGCTCGCCACGCGAATCTCTGCATTGAGAAGGTGAGCCTCGTCCTGATCGCTGGAGACTCGAGTCCTTCTTAATTCTTAAGGAAATAATGAAAAATTAAACATTTTTGATAGTTCAATCACCATCGGAGTACGTTGCGGGAAATGTCCATTTGAAATTTACCACTCCTTGCTTTATTAATTAACAATCTAAATAACCTGTTTCATTTATTTCCAATTGGCGGAAAAAATAGATCCACGTGTTGCACAAACAGCCGTACAAGTATCCCCGCGAGACCGGTCCAAGGCTGAAGATCGGCTACGTCTCGTCGGACTTTGGTAATCACCCGACGAGTCACCTGATGCAGTCGATACCCGGTCTCCACGACAAGAACAACGTGGAGGTGTTCTGTTACGCTTTGAGTACCGACGACGGTACAAACTTTCGTTCGAAGATCGCCCGCGAGGCCGAGCACTTTATTGACTTGTCGCAGATACCGTGCAACGGTAAAGCGGCCGATCGCATTAATTCTGACGGTATTCACATACTGGTGAACATGAACGGATACACGAAGGGAGCTAGAAACGAGATATTCGCGCTGAGGCCGGCTCCGGTACAGGTTATGTGGCTCGGTTATCCGGGCACCTCGGGCGCCAGTTTCATGGACTATCTCATCACGGACGAAGTTACGTCGCCTCTCGAGCTCGCGCCGCAGTATAGCGAAAAACTTGCTTACATGCCAAACACATATTTCATCGGTGATCATCGGTAAATTTCGAATTTTTCGATGCTGTTGTCTTCATTTTCGTGGTCGCTAATCTTTCGATTTTTTCAACAGCCAAATGTTCCCGCACTTGAAGGAGCGTCTCATACTTACCGACAAACTGAGCATCAAAGGCAAAGTCGCGGACAACATTGCAGTGATAAACGCGACCGATCTCTCGCCGATGATCGAGAACACGATGGTTAAAGAGATACGAGAAATCGTAGTGGCCGACTCGAGGAACAAGCCCGTCGAAATATCGTTGAAAGTCGCCGAACTCCCGACAACAACACCAATTGAAACGATGATCGCCTCGGGACAGTGTCAAATGTCCGTCAACGGTGTCGTCGTCCAAAATGGCATGGCCTCGACTCCGGTCAACACAAAAACAGCCACGGGCGAGGAAGTCCCCCAAAATATCGTTATCACGACGAGGCAGCAGTACGGATTGCCCGAAGACGCGGTCGTCTATTGCAATTTCAATCAGCTATACAAAATCGATCCCCTCACTTTGCACATGTGGACACACGTGAGTAGTCAAACGTTATTTCGGGAAATATTTACAAGTGGTCGGTAGGAGAGATGGCAATGAAGCAATTGAACTGTACACTATGATCAAAGAGTGTACAGTAATATTTATTGAAGCAAAAGTCACTACGAACCGTCCTGCTTCAAGACATTGAAGCATAGCTAAAAACCAACTCTTTTGGAATTGCAAACAAAAACTACTTGTACCTTTATTCTTGTGATATCAGTCGAATGAGAATGTTTATTGATTCGATATATTCGGATTGCAGATTCTCAAACACGTGCCAAACTCGGTTCTATGGTTGCTGAGGTTCCCAGCGGTTGGCGAACCGAATCTTCAGGCGACGGCGCAACAGCTGGGGCTCGCGCCCGGCAGAATTCTCTTCAGTAACGTAGCGGCGAAAGAGGAGCACGTAAGACGTGGCCAACTAGCCGACGTGTGTCTCGATACGCCGCTGTGCAACGGCCACACGACGAGCATGGACGTACTGTGGACGGGTACGCCGGTCGTCACTTTGCCCGGTGAGACACTCGCCTCCAGGGTCGCCGCGAGTCAGCTGAATACGCTCGGCTGCCCGGAATTGGTAGCGCGGACTCGTCAGGAGTATCAGGATATCGCCGTACGCCTGGGCACCGATCGAGAATAGTACGTGCCTTTTATATTTTCTGTATAACGAGAAATAGATTTGGACTGTTGGAATATCGAGAATTGGCCGATGAGTTTGGCAGCACGCTAGATCGATGTCATTGATTTTTTTTATAGCCTGAAAGCGATACGCGCCAAGGTGTGGAAAGCGCGATCGGACAGTCCTCTCTTCAATTGCAAAATGTACGCAACGGGAATGGAAATGCTCTACGAGAAGATGTGGGAACGTTTCGCGCGCGGTGAAAAGCCCGATCACTTGTCGGCCCTCGACAAATTGTCAATACACGATTCACAGAAACAACCGACGACCACGGCCCCCTAAGCCGAGATATAGCGATAAGGCTCGTGGAAGAAGAAAAAACAAACATGCTGCAACTATGATCAGATTGTTCCTTGCCGTTAGATGCGTAACCTTGATTTTTTCCACGACTTTTCCCCTACCGTGGGAGACTATCACTCACGTTCTCAGTTCCCTCGGAGATGATCCCTAAAAAAAGAAAATTAACAACTACAATTGTAAATAAGTAAAAGCCACGCGGTTCATCGTTTACTTATCCGATCCAAATAATTTAGGTTATAGTTTGGCAAAGCCCGTGAGAGTGTCACGTGCGGTACGGAAATCCGTGTAGACTTAGTTCTTTTGCTCGTATCGTAGCGTGCTATTGATTGACACATTGAAAGAAAAGACGGAGAAAAATACACGAATAAAGGACGAGATGTATAAGATCTGTAACGGGGGTTGAGAGATTCGTTGCGCGCGCGCGACTCCGAACCAAAAACCCCCGACTCCGGATACTATCGATTCAACGAAAGAAGGGAGAAACTGGGTCGGAGCTCCTTTTTTTGCCATCCCCTCGGTTTTTCTTCCCTCATCCGTTCCTATCTAGGATCTCTCCTTGTGGTCGTTTACCGCGTTTGCCAACCCCTGAATCTCCTTAGCCGATAAGAATGTACGCGATCGAATCACCGCTACCCTCAGCAGACCGCTAGCCGATAAACAAATTTTCATTTTGCTTCTCGACATCTGGTATTCCCGGAAAATGAGGAGTCTCATCTCCCGCGTTATGAAACGACCAACGGAGGCTGGCCTCTCGTCTTTCCCGAACGCAACTCTTGCGGAAGAAAGTCACGTCCCAAGATCTTTTCGAACCGCTTGAGTACTTTGTACTCGCAAACTTTGGCACGTTGTTTTTTCTCGAGGATATCATCATTAGCAGTTTCCAGTTCTCGAAACTCAGCACATGGAAAAGCTCCAACGCTTTGCAAAGAAGTGAGTAACGTGATTCGCAGAGCAGTTCTCAAACCCAAATTGCAGGGAAGTGTCCTTTCAAGACCTGCAAAGAAATTTTCATTGAGCGTTTCTCAGAAAAACGATCACGTCAGATTACGAAATTAGGAACATCGAGGCAAACGGAAAAATCGCGAAGGTGACCCAATGAGTAAAAAAAAAAATAATTAAAGGGCACAGTAGAGTTAGGTACTAAGTTTTTTCATGCGTACAAATTTTCTTTAAAAATTCTTATAAAAATTGACCAAACATAAATCTCGGCAATCTTGGAAACAGTGAATAATGATACGTCGAAGTGTGGCGCAGCCATTTTTGGTCAGATCACCCTAGTTTACGGGGATAAGATCTTTGTCGCGGCGAAAAATTTTCCAAATATTTCACGTCCGATAGTAGTCAATTTCTCGCGGTTCCCGATCCGAAGCTACGATCTCGCAATATCGTTCGCATGTTTACAAAAGACGCTCCCTCATTTGTAGTGTGAGGGCGAGACAACAACGAGAGGTCGAGGATTCCATGGATCGTGCGGGTCGAGCGAATTAGCGCGAATTCGATCGAGAGCGTAAACAGCTCGAGCAAATCTCGCGGCTCTTGGACATTCCTTTCCTCTCTCGTTTTTTTTTGCTTCTAGTCCGCGTTCGATACATCGTGCACGAGTACGACTCGTAGTTGTGAATGTTGGGATCCTTGACACGAATAATACGGGTACTCTATCCCGGTAGCTCCGGTGATGATGCCTGTGTATGTGTGCGCTAATACGTATTTGCACTTGCACAAAGGCACACTTATAGGCGTCAACGATGGTGTAACCATGACGACGACGTATCGATCCTAGGGTGCCGCTGTCAGCATGCTCTCCCTTCTCCCTTTCTCGCTCTCTCTCCCTCTCTCTCCGTGTTTATCTTCCTTTCCTCTCTTTCCGGCTCGAGCGTTTGCTCTTTTTGCGTTGCCTACTGCTCTACTTCGCAAGACTCGATATATCTCGGTACACTTCGCATTTTCATTTCTCTCCGTGCCTCCTTCCGTCCTTGCCGAGTCCTGTTACTCTTGTAGATGTTACGTTGGAACTAACAACGTCATCGTTATCGTCATAATTATTATTATCATCATCATCGTCGTCATCAGCATTATCACCATCTTCATCATCATCATCATCATCATCATCATTCATCATTATTACCATACCTCCGACCATTCTATGCCCAAGGCCAGTCGAGCAATCTTTTTATTCCGTTGTTTCCTTTGTTACGCAACATACGAGTATCACGCGCTCAACGCTGGATAGAGCGCGCGAGAGCCGCAATGATCGCCGTCGTTTCTTTTTCTCTTTACCAAAAGTGCCATGATCGTTCGCCGTGGAAGCAGCGTTTCGTTCCATCACCGAATTCCGTCGTGCTAGCCCCGGAACTTTGCTCGGGCGCCTTTCGACGGGTCTAGTCAAAATCTGGCCTCGAGAAAAAAAAGGCCTTGGCAACAAGGGCCCCGGGATCAGCGCGATCTCACAGAAATGTGTGAGTGGGAAAGAATATTTTTAGCTCGTTACATCTGTAATGTTGAGCAGCGCACATCCGCCATCCAAGCGTTTCCCGAGCGCTCGGTACGAGGTCCGCCGAAACCTGTGTCTATTTCATGAGGGTTTTGTGCAAAGCGGTGAGCGAAGTACGTGTCGCGTAAAAATCGCGCTGGCGGGAGCAGACCTCGTGGCTCGTCCACGTGATGATCTTGCTCGCCCGTGACGTCACCGAGCCACCTGAAAAACCGGAAGCTACTCACAAAAACGCGAATGAAAAAAAACGATGTATTCTTGAAGGAGCCGCATCGTGTGAAAGCGCGTTCGTCGCGCGTGTGTGACGACCGGATGCACACGGCGTTTACGTAAGCGAGAAGCGTCGCTCGCGAGGCGCTCCGGTCGCTGGATCCGAGGGATCAAGGCTAAGCGCCGTTGGCGGTTGGATGATGTATACGCGCGCGTTCTTTTTTATTTCCTCGCTTCGTTTTTTTCCCCTCTATTACCGCAGTAGTAATGCACACACACATCGCCTCAAGGTTAGAGGCACCGTGCGAGAAGTGGGGGCGGCAACTCGATGGTCTTCGTATTATTTCTCGGGAGGAGCAAGGCATGTTCGATGAGACGCGCAGTGATGTCATTGCCGCGTACGCACACTCCGCAATTCGCGGGAGTTGCGGAATGAATAAATGAGCGGCAACCGCACTGGTATGCGCTTACCGAGATCCAATGCGGAAAGGTGACTCTTCGTTATTTTTTGTTGTTCTTTTTTTTTTTTTGAAAGCGTTTGCAAATCACGATGTCTTCGAAACGACCTCTGGACAAAAACCGATGTTTTCACGGATCGTTTGACGACTCGTGAAAAAAATACGAATACATAAGTGATGTTCTCACAGCCTCACACGTACAGACTTGGGAATGTGTTTGATTCTCAAGCCTGAGCTCGCCAATTCCGAGAAAAGATGGCCGCCACGCGCGACTATTCTAACGATAAAATGGTGCGCCGTGTGCGAATCGCTGGTGTCTCGCACACAGTGACCGCAAGTTTCATACGCAGGATCTAAGCTGCACGTTGCTCGCATGAAGAAAAAAAGGCGGCACCGCGCAGACACATTGCGAGAACTTGTCCCTCGCACGGCGCGCGTATTACGAAAGTATATAAATTTAGAAAGTCTCTGCGGTGCGGAGGAGGTGGTATTTTGCTGCTTATTTCGCTTGGCAAATCTTCGAGCCTGTGAATTCGCGTCGTAAAGAGAGAGAGAGAGAGAGAAAGATAGAGAAAGGTTGGCGCATCAAATGTACATTTATTAGCATACCTTTATTATTCGTTACAATGTAAATATAAAAATGTGTATAGTGAGCGGCGCATCTGAGGTAGTTACGCAACGAGGGACTGGGAGCGTGATCGCAGGTATCGTAGGTGAGTATGGAACTCGCGATTGCCATGAACTCGTAGCCTTTTGCCGTAACATCCGTGTACGTGGAAAGGGGGAGAGGCACATTTTTCACCGCTGGCTGGGTACGTTTGTCGAACGCGCGCGCGTGTGTACGTGTGTCACGTAGTGACGCAAGGTGCATTGTCGCGGAGCCGATAGGAGAGAGAAAAAGACTGACTGCTTGAAGAAATTGAGCCAAGCCAGTTTCTCACTCCCACTGACCGAGCGACTATCGATTCGAAGAAACGATAACGATACGTATCGATGGAAATTCCGTTCGTCGCACGTAACGAGGATTAATAAATTTTACAGGATAAAAGAAAAACTGCGTTAATGTGTGACGAGGGCGAGACGGAGGCGCCGCCGCGCGGAGCTTCCGCGTCTCGGCTGAACAGCAGTTGCCAACCAACTGGTGTGGAGAACGTTAGATCACACACTGCCCCAGCTAGAGGCTAGTCACGGCTGTGTCACGTGACGATTGCGTCACAGTAACCCCACACCGCACGAGAGCACACAGCGCGCTCGCGCGCGCGCGCGACCGCTCTCCGTCCCTCCGTGCGCGCTTGACTCTGTTGGCCCCCATCGCTTTCCCAGCGCCGCCATCTTTACCCACTCCGTACACGAGGAGCCTTTTTTTGCCTTTTTATTTGCTGATTTTCCGCAACGCGATCGTCCTACAACGCGGTCGCTTCTAACACGCACAGAGGCGCGCAACGAGACGCGCTCTTTTTCGCGATAAGAAACGCAGACCACACGATTCAACTCGGTCGATTATTTTTTCTCTTTGCAGATCCACTGATAACCGCAACGGTTTATACGCGATTCCCAATATCCTCGTGCACGTTCCTGTCTTTTTTTCTCAATATGGTGCTAGATACGCGCGCGATTGGTCCCGTACACGCGTTTCGCTTTCAGAGATTTTTTTTCTTTTTTAAACACTGTGACGAGAGGAAACTGGCGTTTTTCTTGTCCGACGATAAGAGACGACAGACTCGACGGTACGAAAGACCGAGCGAGAGTGAGAACGGATAGAGCGACGGAGCGAGATAGGAGTCAGAGTGGAGAGACAACTCGGAGCACAGAACCAACTGCCAAGACGGGCTGCGACGAACGAGGATGTGTTCCTCTTCCTTGGCATATCCGTCGCATTCACCGCGAGTCCCCCTCCCCAACCCGCCGCGTTCACATTACAGGCAGCCGCGCAATCTCGCGGATACGGCGACTCTCCATTGGGCCATCGCGACTCTGTCTTATCCGCGATTGGCTGAGGCGATCCAGCGATCGTTCGCGCGACCTCGTCGTACCACCCCACCCGACTCAACTCTCTGTATCCTTCTCTCCTCGTCAACCTGTACTCGACCCTCTTGCGGCAAAAGAACCCCTTTGGATTGCGCGTGCAGCGCTTTTTTCGGATGGCAACCGTGATCGAACTGTGCCCTCCGCTTCACCCCGAGCCTCCCCCTTCCGCCGTATTTAATGAGACATGGAAAAAGATTTTTTCTACCAGCGCGTGCGTGTGTTGGACGTTTTCTTCGTCTGTTTTGTACGAATATCGGTACAACGTATGCACCTACGCGGTATGAATTCGTAGCCCAAATATACAAGTAATGTAACTGTTAATAGACGTGCACATACGGAGGGAGAGAATTGGGCGCGGTAACCTTCGACCTATTTAGCTGTATCGATTTCGTGGCGCTATAGACGCTGCGGGCAAATAAAGTGGGTCACCAAGAACCGCAATATACTCGATGTTACATTCGCGTCGTTGCAGCCTCACCTCTGTGTCATTTCCGACGGTTTTCCCTTTTTCTCGCCCGCAGCTCCTCTCCTGACACGAACGGGGCGCTTCGTATAATTAAAGCGCGCTCGCGCGCGGACACACATTTTGCACAAGCCAATGGCGAGGTTAGGTCGAATCATCGCAATATTCCGTTACGTCGGGTATGCGTCGTCGATTTAGCCTTTACAAGCACGTATATCGGGCGAAAACGTAACGGGAGCAACATTCTATTTCTGTAGCGACACGTATACGCGATGGATGGTGATTTCGCGCTCGTAACGCGAGCCTCGAATTATCCGGCACATTCGCGCTCGACACATATCGCGTATACTCGCGGGGAAAGGCGATCTTTTTTTTCGCGTACGATCTTGAGAACGCGCTTAGGAAGGTTCGTACGTACAACGGTAGTTTCGGGGACTATGGTGAAAATCATTGATTCGTTGGAAAAAATTCTGACAGGATACGTTGGATGGATGTAGCGGGTCCGAAATGTCGTTTGCTCGTGTGCGTGGCTGTGTAGTAGATACCGCCGTCGCGCGTCCTATTTCCACTAAGTTCGTGAATGTTCGGCGAGTCGACCGATTTCGTCCGAAGCACGCTAGAACGTAAGTAGGTCGAGCCGTGCCGCACGTGTCGTCCTTGACTGACATAGCGCGGTGCGCATGCGTCGTGCTCGGGCCATCGCGTAAAGCGCGCGCGGTGCCGCATTGAACCGCGCGCGCCACCACCGCTAGAGGACTTCGGATTCGTGAGATTTTCTTAATTCTTTGTTCGCGGTGTGAGTTCGATGCGCGCATGCCTGTGGCTACACGCGCGCGCGCACACTAGTGCTGCTGTACGCGGGCACTCGTAGAAACGCGATAATGTACGCGCTTATCGTAGAATTTCCTGTGTCATGTGTTTTACGGCGTGCGTGTGTACGACCGTAACCGCGTGCGTGTGCGCGACTCAACATGGGCGTACTATTTCTTGCGTAAGGGCCCGCGTGGAAATTCTACAGCGGCCTTTACCGATATGAGAAAACACACCCGGTATGAAGGGGTTACCTTCGTAACTTTCTAATCGCGCGCGATCGTCGCTGCTTACGCGTTCACATTTTTTGTTCGAAACGTTATTTTATTTGTACCACTTTTTTTCGATCGGGGCCTTCACTGGTGTTTGAAAACAGGGTTTGCGAAAATGTAAAAAAATCACAAGCGTGTTGTGAACTTTGCGGGGGTCGCCCACTGCGCGAACAATGCGATGCGATCGACCTCCTTTTACATTTTCCTTGAAACTGTTCTATTAAACGGTACAAATCGTATCCCAAATGCTGGGATTCTGATTCGCTTCGAATTCTCGCAGGGCTCGTAACATTTTTCATACGAATAATTTTTTTCATTCGTTTACACATTTCCTGACAGCATATTATTAAAGCTATTTTTATCTCGGAGAATATAAAACTTCTTCTGCAGCTTGACGTTTACGTAATTCTCAAGATTTACAAAACCGCACCGTCATGCAAAATTATCATTCATTGTTGTACCAACAGCACATGAATAATAATGTAATGAAACAATAATTTGGTGACCAGTAAATACGTATATAATACTAATAAGTAATTTGTTACATTATTAAGAACAATTAAAGATGTACATTGTTATTCTTCAAAAACTATTACTTTAAATGTTTTATCCGAGATCGGCATCAAAGTTGGTAGTGCCATCTACACCGTGCGCAAAAAAGATTTTCGCAAAATTTCGTACGATCAATGTGTAAAGTCGAGCGTTCTACTCGAAGCTACCGTTGAAAACAAAATCACTGAAAATCGAGTTGCCACGTGGGCAAAGCTTACGCAGCCCGAAAAAAAAACCCGTGCAGACCACTCGATCAATAATATCCCTCTATGAGTTTCCCGAGTATTTCTAACCCCGTCACGTAACATCGGGTATCGAGCCATCTCTCTTAAATTTCTTCCATTGACATCCAGCAAATTTTCCGGCACGCGGTGGGGGCTACGACAGTGGTAGTTACCTCCCCGCGCACCCACACGGATCTCTCGGAATCGTAGAAAACGAATGTGCTGCTTCCTGTGCCGCCCGTACGCAGCGCGGCGACCCATGGCAACGCACGAAAGTAAAAGATGCACGCGCGCTCGTATTTTCAACTCGAAAGATTCCAGCGAGTCTTTGCTGACACTTTTGAACCCTGTAGGAAAATGGCTGGTACAAAAAAACGAAAAGGGGGGAACTAATTACATCGGACGGATCACAAATTTTTAATTCGTAATGATAAAGGGACAAATGGAAATTCTGCTGTGGCCTCGTTTTGTCACCGGTGTAGTGTCTGTTCGTACGCGTACACACACATTTACTGTTACCATGCGGCGTGGCGCGAAGCACAGCGCTCTGTACACGGAGAGAGGGAAAGCGAGACAAAGATAGAGCGAGAGCGAGAGAGAAGGAGGACAACTCTACGCGTACAGTAGAGTATTGATCAAACACTGCCGCGCGTAGCTGGCCGCGGAGCCTTCGCGCCGCCTCGCGTCCATGTGTATAGTTAGAGCTCTATGATCGCGTCAAGCACCAACGCGAGAACCCTGGCCAACCGTCCGACTCTAGTGAAAATGTATGCTAGCCGTGTTACACACATGCGCGCGCACACACGCGCATGTACACTCATACTATTATTATATTCCCAGCAATCGACGAGCCGAGCTGTGACCCATTTGGCAACGTTCCCACCATCCGCGCTCTCGTCCCACGAAGTCTCGCGAATTCGTTCGCGCGTCTCTACAGAATGATGACCTATTTTCACGGATGATATCTAAAACTCGGTGATTTAACGCCAAGAAAAAGGCACACGAGAATATCAGTGCGCTGTTGTTTCATGGTTCGATGCTTCGGCATATCCCGTTCGTTCGGTAGGAACGTGCGTGGAGTTTAGAGGAACACGCAATGGCATATGTAGTCGTGTAACTCTGGATAAACGTAATAGGCGCGCGGGTATGGCTGATCCGCTCTCCAAGTTGGGGAGAGCGCGCTCTGCCTAGAGAAGGCAGTTCGATGACCCGCGCACGTGGATTACCCGGCCAAAGTAGGTCACGACGTGACACGACGCTCAATCAAAATGGCTGCTCGCGGGCACGGGCGTTGCTCGCAGCGCGCCTAGCCAAGAAAAAATTGTCGGTAGGCCTGTATCTTTTTTTTTCCGTTTTTTTCAGCGGAGTTGTGAAAATCTCGGGGTTTTCCCGGCAGATCCACGAAGAATACGTAACCCTGACTGTAATGACGTTGCTCAATCGCTTCGCGAGAACGCGTTATCTCATTTCCGGGTACAAAATCGTATACGTGTTTGCCTCGGTTTTTTCCTTATCTGTCGAGAGTGAGAAAGGATCGTTCCAGTGAACGCTTGCAATTGCAAAGAAAAATCGTTGCGCGGCTGACACACGCGTGTGTGGGGGTAGAGCTAGAGAAAAAATATTGTGACTCTAGAACGTTTCGATATCTCGGAAGACGTCCATTTCTCCTATTCTATCGTCTAGGAGTCTTGTCGCAAGAGGTTAGGTACCAATGAGTAAAAAAGCCACCACGTCGACAATTGCTGTTTCGTAACGCGTCAACATAACCTCTCGGCGACATTTCCCATGGACCCATGGGTATAAACTATCTGCGAGTATAGATAAAATTAGACAATACGAGCGTTGCAATCGAGCAGCGCTGCGGTAGATCGCCGCCGGGATATTGCGTTCGTTATACGCACACGTACATAACCTTCTCTTTTTTTCGACATCGATCGAAAGTATGCAGTGGAATAGTGGGTTGAGTAGGAAGAGTGCATAAATGCGAACAGTTATTGATATTATAGGCAAAACTTTCAAACTTCATCTATATAGATGGTAAATAATAGAAAATTTATGAAAGTACTATATAAAAATGTTTTTAGTCGCTTTTCGCTCATTTTCACTTTACTTTTTGGATGTACTCGGAGACAGTCGCTTTTACTCGGTCTTCCGTTACTGCAGCGACGCAGGTGGAATTTTTTGAAATGATTTTTTTTATTTGTGCTGCCATCAGGACAGGGTATTTACCCAGGGCATGTACCCCTTTGCATATTTACCAGAGTATTTAACCTTTTTCGAATTTAACATATACATTTCGATGTTCCAAAGTTGGCGGTTCCGGCTCTCGAAACTCGTCGTGTTTCGTCGAGAAGTAATCCCGAACGTCGAAGATAATAATTCACGACGAAACAAGGAGAGAGCAGGAATCGAAGACCCACGGCCTCCCGATGCCCTGGTTTAGCGGCGAGCACGCTAACCACTAGACCAGCACCGAACGGTCGAAATTTTGTATCCGAACTCTACATTTTCGCGAACGCCTTGGCCGCCGTTTCCGCTATGGAGTTTGGACTGTCCTCGAAACAGTACCGCAGAAACATATTCCGTATGACGTGAGCTCAGCGCCTTCGGATGGTACGCCGGAGGCGGGTGTGTCTGTGTGTGTGCGCGAGAAGCGAAGGAATTTCAATTCTTTTCGACGCAAAGACATATATAGAATTATCTCGGTGGCAAGAAATGAACGAGCACATTACAAATATTTTCTTTCTCCTGCGAGATGCGTGGGGTTCCGTCACGCTCCTTTTCGCGCATTCATAAGCGGCACATTTGAATTTTTACGGGGATTATTTGATGAATTGTGGATTTTTCGATTGACATTCAACGTACTGTCGTCCAATCGTAGAACGTCATTATCAGGAAACATCGCACATATATTTCGACTAAACCGCGATGGAAATTCGTGTCGCGAATTCGAGTCGTACAGTTAGTTTCCATTTGTCAAAATGACTCATGCATTTTGGTGAATGGAAATATATTTCATGAGTCGTTTTCCCGGTAAGTGTGACGATTGTCCTCTCGCACATCCATGAGACGCTGGGTGAGCATTACGTGACACATTCGTCCGTCTCTCTCGCATTGACGTTGTTTCGCTTAGTTTCCTTCGCAGGTAATCGTAGCAACGCAAAACGAACGATCCGAGGATTTCATCGAACGTAATTTTTCATTGTTGGCATCTCGACACGAACGGAACATTGCACATTTTTTGTACACACTTCCGCATTCTTATTCTTTCACAATGATTACGGACCGTCGGTCCAGTAGTGGACATTTCGCATTCTTTCACTATGGTTACCGACCATCGGTATTAACGATGAATCGAAGTTACCTGCTGAGATATACCGACCGAGGATAATTTATCGACCGAGCTGGTAAAACTACGGTACCAATGCCGCATTCTAACCTGATTGTTGCCTCATTGCGCGTTTCTCATAATCTTCACGGGAGCAGCACAGTCGCGAATCCAAAGTTGTGCTTTTCCAAAAGAACAGAGAATGCCAATGATACAACACCAACCAAATTCTCCAATAAAAACAAACGAATTTTTCATTAATTTCTCAATAATCGACGAGGTCGAAAGAAAAACCACGAATCGAACAATCGTCTAATATTTGTTTTCAACATATTATTTATTGCAAGCGAGCTTCACAATGCAGCTGTCGTAATGATCACTAATACATTGTAAATAATATTACGAGACTAAAAAACGATATTTATCGCACAGTTGACGTCGTTAACGCGGACAACGTAATTCTATTGTTACGGAGAATGTTTATTTCTTTTTATCTTTGCTTAATTCGCAATCACGTTCACGCAGTATCATTACTGCAACGATTAACATTTTATATTTACATACAGATGCGGAGGGTTTCGGGTTTTGTGGAAAGAGTTATTTAAATATATACCCAAATGTTGATAGAAAAAAGTGTCGAACATCTTTGTGATTAGCCTTATCGGATTATCGGAACGTTTCTTCACATCATATAAAATAATAATATTAATATTAATAATAGTGATAAGGGTCCAGAGCACCATTTTTTTCTTTCCCGTTGTCCGATAAATTAAACCTGCTTTTCGTTCTCTTCATTATTTACAAATCAAAGCCTCTCGACTGAACCCCTTCGTATTTCATACGCGAGTTTTTTCCTTCTTTATTTTTTGCTTCCCTTATTTTTGTCTCCGCTCGGGTTGCCACGCGAAACGTGCGTGTCTCGCGTTCTTTCTTTGCCGTTTATTCGCTCAAGCGCGAGAACTCCCGACGTCGGCGATTTCGCGTTTTTCTAACGCATCAAACGCGAAGAAACGAGGAACAGAAAAGTGACTATTATAGCGCGAAATTTCGTGCCCTTGGAGGATCCGGGGCGAAACAATCGGGCAGGGGAATTTGGGAGAAGGGTGAAGTCGAAGGGTACCGTAATCGCAGAAATCCGTGAAAGGACGCAACGATTATTGGCGACGAATTGGCGGAAAGGACAGGAAGGAGCGTGACGGAACCCCCGCGTTCGTTCGAGTTACGAAGTTTGCGTAGTTTCGTATTTTAACGATTAAAACGATCTTTTTTTTTCTCTTTCTATCGCTGTTTCGGTCCGCGTCGCGAGTCCGTCGCGAGGCTCTTGCAGCTGCGGTAAATCTCTCATTACCGAGCCCAAAAGTTCGGAGAATTGCGACGCACCGGAAGTGAAGGGTGCAAGAAGCGCGGTCTCGAATTTTGCATCGTTGTACAGCAACGAAAATTCATTACCGCTTTTTTTTAATTTATCGATTTTTCTTCGCGATTCCGGATGTCTAAACGAGCAACTAAATACTTTTTCTACTTTTCAAGACGGTTTTTCTATTTCGGTACGATTTACCAAGAGAGAAATTCAGGACTCGGAAATATCAGCTTTGGTTGTCTTCCAACGAGGAAAATTTCGGGCCGGTGAAGAAAAATTACGTAGGACGTTGGCATGATTTTTTGGATCGCTTTCGTGGCACGAAATTTCGCTCCTTCGACCACGGAGGCACGAGATTTCATCGAGTTTCCTCCGGGCGTCCTTGGTCTGTTGTATAGAGTAAGTAAGATCACAAGCGTCTTGGGGCTTACTGAGCTATCGTACGGAGCACAGTACGCCCCGGGTTAGAATAAACGTAACGTTAAACTCAAACTTTTTTTTTCGTTTTCACATAGCGTATCTCTTAAACGGGCTACCTACAATTCTACGCGAAGTCAGCTCGTCGTTCGCGTTTACAATTTGTTTGGCTGCGCAACGTTGCTCATTTTAGCGAGTTTGCGAATTCGTGCATTCGAAACGCTGATAATAATAATAATATTAATAGTAATAATAAAAAAACAATATCGTATTTACAACGTCGTTCGGTTCGCTCGTTTTTTTTCGTATTCCTTTCCACGCTCGTCGAGCCCAATCCCGCACCTCTTTTTTGTTTTCGTTTCACGGATTTCTTCGTTCATCCGAATATCTTTATATCACACGTAAAGAAGGCGGGGTTTTAGCCATCATTCGGTGATCCGTTTTCCACTCTCGCTTTTCAACGTTGCGATGTTGATCGTCGATTATTATTAATTATTCGGACGATCGGATAGAAAAATGAGCGTTGAAAATGAACGACGAAAATTTCGTGCGCGGGTATTGCACGGAGAGCTCGAGGATCGAAAATTTGTGAATGCACCAGTTATACGGACTTAGTTGGGAATTATCCAAGAATCGAACGCTTGTGTTCGTTTTGTTTTCTGTTATTAGCGATTCTTTCGCTTGGATAATTTGACTGCAATTCGATCGATCGCTCGCGACCCGATTGAAATCCGGATCGCGTGACAGTCTGGTGTTTTTTCGAGCGAGCTTTAAACGAAGACTAGGCACTTAAGGTTTCATTTTCTTTTTGTTTGTTCGGCGACAGGATTATCCCCCGCTGATATCACGGATCCTTCATTTTTATTTATTTCTTTCTTACTTTTATCGTAGATGCACTTTTTGTACTCTTCGTCCCGCGTATTTTCGTATCGCCAGACTTTTCGCGTCTGAGGAGCGGGGAGCGCAAAAGTGCGTCTCTTCGAATCTCGACTACTCGTTTAACCGTTGGCCGGTGTCTCGTACGGTGACACACGGCTAGTCGATCGTCTCCTTGAGAGCCGCCAATTGTTCCTCACCGAGTTTCACCTTGTCCTGAATTTCACGTCCGTCCATTATGAGTTTGGCTTTCATGTTGATGAAGTGTTGATAGTCGGCGAACTCCTCGTCGTTCAGATACTTCGAAAGTATCGCCGAGACGTTCACGCTTCGCTTGTCGATGTTGCTCTTCAATATCTTCGCTTCCTCCAGTTGGTCCATCAGTTTGTCGCGTTTAGACTCGAGAATTTTCTGCGACGAAACGGATATTATTAACGCGAGAGATTCGTCATAATTTCTCAATAGATTAATAATTATTTACAGGAGACATCGAAAACTAACGAAATTCGAAAAGGATATTTTTAACCGCGATTGCGATTGTCTGGACCCCGAAATTTTTAGTGGAACACTTATTTAATCCCTTGAATGCTTTTTTCAGGCTGGAATACGTTAATATTCGATGTGAGGTCAGGGATCAGAACAATCTTTGTCGTTATATTCAATTTGGTTCCAATTAGATTTCAGTCAACATTCTATTGTGTATTCTGTAAAAATAACAAATTTTATCGTTACATTCGACTTTCTTCGAATATCATAATTTAAAAAATGTTGGATGTTGTAACAAAATGTATCCAAGTTATAAGCTATCTTCATTTTTTTATTTCATTCATTCTATAATTCTATAATAATTTGCGTTTTATTGTTACATTAGATTTAAATATATAATATTAAAATTAGAAAAACATGGAACATTCGAGTGAAAATGTGCTA
Source organism: Ophioninae sp. A BG-2022a (assembly GCA_030523105.1). NCBI lineage: Eukaryota > Metazoa > Arthropoda > Insecta > Hymenoptera > Ichneumonidae > Ophioninae sp. A BG-2022a. The sequence goes on along the minus strand of JAPYZI010000181.1, from coordinate 20,053 downwards.
GTACACGTTGCAAGCTATCTAAACGTGTAAAATGTCGCTGAAATCAAATCGTTTTGGCGTGATTGAGTAACAGATAGAATTTCCGGTTTGCAATATTCATGAAAATGTTTAAAATCGTTTCCAGACAAAAAATGGCCTTCAAAGAATTTTTTCGGTTTTTTGGGAAACTGCATGGATATTGGAAAAAAGGAATGTGAAATACTGAATATCCAGAGGAATCTCATGGAATTATGGGAGGAAAAAAGAGAAATTTGGAATTTTTCGAAATTTGACAGTCTTACTCTTTCGGGATGTTCGGCGGGCATTCCGTAGAGGGCGTTTTCGGCGCGCGCCAATCTCCCGCTCAGTCCGAGGAGAAGGCTCGTTATTTTTCCAACTTCCTCGACGTGTAAACGATACTTGGATGCCTCTGCGGGACGCGCGACTTCGGACACCCGGGAGGACACGCGGGCTCCCAGAGCTTCGTTCAATTCGCCCTCCTCGCGAACAGCCTCCTGTTCCGCTCTTAACACTAAGACTTTTTTGTCCAACCTGAGTACGAGTTCCTCCTGAAAAAGTCAATTACGAATTACCCTAATTGGCCTTCCGTACGATTCTATAGGGTGGCCGGTAATTCGAGGCCGAGAATCACCTTCACAAAGATGATTCGAATTAGCCCCATCAACATTGGAGATCAACATTGAATAGTTACTCCGAGTTATCAAGATTTTAAATTCCATTATTCATTTTTTTTTAATTGATTTGTTCCTCCGCGTACGCGCTGTTACCTGTCTCCTTCCATCTCTCCCTATTCAAATATTGTACCACATTTCTTCCCTGTTTCGCCATACTTCTTACATTTGCCATGGGAAACTGTGGAAAACCGGTACGGCTGAGCGGTCACCGATCCGAGTATCAGCCTCTCCCGACGCTGCTTAAGTTCGGTGATCGCCCGAGCCGCACTCTGAGCGCCCATTAGCGTTGGTTGCCATTATTCATTATTTGTCAGCTTTCAGAAAAGTATCAACCGAATATTCAAGAATGGAGTGTTTCTTGAAAATTATTCGTTTTTGGTGATGAGCATAAATATTTGAAACAAAGATCAACGTAATCAACTGTAAGTTTTAGCTGATGGGACTTAATTTGATTCAAATGACCTCTAGAACGACCTCCTTCATGAAACAGGTCGACTCACCTAATCCAATCGCCCACTCGCAAAAATCACCATAACGTGAATCGTTAATTCGGAATTTTCATTTCCAAAATCGTTTGTCGAAGATCGAATTAATCGATCTGCAAGATCGATGAAATTTCACTCCAGGAAGCAAGGAGTGAATAATCGAGAAAACGCAATGACAAATGAAAGGATAAGGTCGAAAGAGTACCTTCTTCTGCCTGAGATCGAGGCTATCGTTGGTGGTGTTCGTCGCGTTGGAACGTATAGCATTGTCCCTCAAGCAGCTCGTCGAAATATCCTCGTCCGTAACGTCGCGGGAGTATCTGGTGAGGAATCTCGCTTTGCCCTCGGAGGTTGTGAAGTACGCCGAGGTTGGTGAAAGGGGGCTGCTGGGATCGGTCGTCGATAAGGGCGTGCTCGGTGTCGAGAGCATCGTTTCGTTCCTGTAAACAAAGTAAATCGTTATTCTTCGATTCCGGGCTGCCCCGAACGCTCAAATTCAAAATAAAAGATAAACATTACTGAACGGAGGGAAGGGAGAAAGAACAATTGCCGAACATAAATCAGGAGAGACCGAGCAACGCGATTACGTCAACGTGCAACCGAGTGAGTCATGCTACTGTGAATCAATAGGTGTAACGTGCACGCACGTACAATGTCAGAGGAGAAAGAACCAACACGAATACGAATCGATCTTTATTCATCGAATTTACCGTCTCTTCGGATTATTACTATTAGAAAATTATTATTGTTCCACGACTGGAAAATAATCATCCAATTCATTGTATGACTTCGAATAACATTGGGAAGACAACATTTGTAAATATTTTTGTTTAATGAAATTCAGCAATAACATCTTTTTTTGTTGATAGTGAGAATTGTGTAGTATTATTTATTTCTTTTTCTAGTTTCGAATTTTCGCGATTCGGAATTTTTCGAATTTTCGGAGTCTTCGGATTATTATTGGTAGGAAATTATTATTACCCCAAGACTTGGAAATAATTGTCCAATTAATTGTAGTACTTTGAAGAACATTGGGAATACAAAATTTATCAATATTTTTTGCTTATTGAAATTTGGCAATGGCATCTTCTTATTTTTTTTCAGTGAAAATTGTGTAGTATTGTCTATTTTTTTTTCCAATTTCTGAGTTTATGAAATTTTCGAATTTCCGTAGTGTCAAGATTGTCGCACGATGTGTAAATAATCGTCTAATTAATTGTATCACTTTAAATAACACGCAGCAGATATATTTTGCCGTGTTGTTTCAAATTTAAATTCAGAAATGGCTTTCTGTTATTATTTTCTATAGAAATTCATTGATTTTGTTATTTCCTAAAAATATAACTTTTAAAAAATGAATTAGTATTACTATCTAATATTATTAAAATATGTATAATAACTTAAGCACTATTTTCCAAAAAAATGTCAATATAATATAGTAAAAATACCAAAAAAAAAATGAACAAAATTCGACTTTAAAAATTGAGTGTAATTTTGTCCTCCGAATTTTTCGCTGTATGAAAATGTAAATAATATAAAATATAAAATTATAAGAACTTTAAAGGAACCAATTAAAAAAATTCCCAATGTCGAATCCAGTACGAGTTTGTATGCTGATTTTTTTAAAATTATACATAAACGAGGCATTTTTGGAAACGTCAAAATAAACATTCACACAACTCGTAAAGACGCGTATTACTTTCGCACAACATCGGAGGTATACCGTTGTACAATTTTCGATGACATTTGCAAACGGGAGTAATCCATGTGGTACAAAAGAAATATAAAATTCTCTGCTTTTAAGGTTGGAAAGAAATGTTCAAAATTTCTCGTCGCGCTGGTATAAATATTCAAAAGGAATATACCGTGTGACCGAGTGACGCGATGATTCGCGGGTTACTGAATAATCGACAAAGTCTGACTCTGTGGGGTACAGAACAAAAATCGAGGACCCCCACCCTTCCATGCCTCAGCCCCCTCGTGCGCGCGTAGTTATTCCTACTCGATGACAATATCATTTATGGTCAAGTTACGCAATGTCATCGTCTTAGAGTGCACTTTCACTCGCCTTGAAAGCGCGCGAGCGCGTGCAAGAAAATATCTTTCACGGCTGATTCCAGACGGCGTCTGTGACGTTTTGGGAAAAATTCAACGGTGCCTTTCGATCCGAGATGTTGAAAAAAAAAAAACGATTCGTTTCTTTATTGCCTGATTTGACAGTTAAAGACACGTAAAATATCGACATAACCTCACAAATTTTCGAACCCAGTTTTCTCATACGAATTTGCACTTTTTTGGTCAAGCCGAGCATCCAGCACTGCAGAATTGATAAAGGTTATTCGATAAGTTTTATTTAACGTTACAAATATTTAATCTTTAAGAAATCTCAAACGATTTCAGCTATTTCTCTCGCACTGCTGTATCACGTGGTACACATTTTACTTCGCCTCAAGGCCATGTCAAAGATCGACATAACCTCCACAACCCAAAGAAACTCAGTTCGCTCATAGCCTGTTGTTTTTTTTTTAAATCAGAGCTCAAAGTTCTGAAGGATTCATAGACCTAAAAGATTGTTTTTTTTTATTTTCCATTAACAGGCGCCTACTAGAAAAAATCGCGGTTCAAATATTTCAGCTACATCTGTCGTACTTCCGCGTCACGTAGTACATTTTCTATTCGTTTTTAAGAGGGAAAACAGTGCCACGAGAAATAAACGAACTTTTCCTGTGTGGCAGTGATGAAGTTTCGTTCCATTTTGATTGGAAGGTTTTATCGTGCGTTAAGAGCCCACGCGCTACGAAGTCACGACCGCCTTTTCGTGTATGGCAATTTGGAAAGAAAGAGAAGTCAGGCGGTCGCGTCGCGCGATGCGTCTTGGCACGTGACCCGGGCCCTAACGGGATATTGGGTAAAAGTAACGCTCTCAACTTCCGTCGAGCAACAAAGCGCTCCCTTTCACGTTTCCAAACATAAAACGCAAAACGTTATGAGACAATCGGACGTTTTATGGGGGCGGTTAGCCGCGAAGAGAATGAAAAGGCAATTGCTTGGTATCCTTCATTGAACCTACCTTGAATCCTCATTTCCCGCGTCCACGGAATTAGCCGAGTGAAAATTGTCCAACGAGGGTGGTCGTTTCGGTCGTGGTTGCAGAGTCGCTTCTACCCTGAAGAGACCCGACACGTAGTCCGTCGGCTTCTTGTGTTCCGGTGCAGGCACTGAACACACACCGAGAAAACAAAAAATTCAAACGTCACGTTTGATCGATGAGCTCGACGATAAGTCGGTTCCTATTAGCCGAGAGGGCAAAACGAGGACCGGTTGTTGCATTTTTTTAGGCTTGATCTCACACCTGATTGGCCGATAATGAGAAACGCATCAAGACTTTATCAGATCGATGAACGAGCCTAGGCTTAGCTCTCGTATTTTTAATCATGATGCAAGTCTGGTTTTCGTTCTAATTATTATTATTATTATTATTATTCTAGTATTCGAGATTCTATTGTCTATTATCTATCATCTATTATCTACTATTTTTTTATTATTCGAGATTATATTATTTTGGGCAAAACAAGCCATCAATTTTTGGTTGAAAACATTTATAGAATTTCATACCAATCATAATTTTTATGAGATTTATTGTTATATGTAATTTCTAATTTGAAAAAACGCGCGCATGTTTTTTTTTTCGAAATTTGCGCGTTTCGATCTGTATCAAGTTATTAATTATAATTTCATACAGCCCGAGTCACGGTAGAAAAAAAGGAAATTCATTTTTATTTAATTCAGATTAAAAAAAAAAGAATTAAAGAAATTATCTTTTTTTATATAAAGATTCAACGTAGCGTATTATTATTTAAATATGAGAAATATGAAATATTTTTTAATTCAAAATTGAGACCAAAAGTCGTATACGAAAGAGTCAGAACTATTTTTTCAAACGAATAGGACGAAATTGTTGTACACTGGAGGAAGATGATTTTCCTTAGAAGCAGGAGGATACGTCGTGATAAAAACGTCAGGATTGAACGTAAAGTCCAAAATGTAGAAAAAGTGAATCGTCAAATTGGAATACTCGGTAGCTGCAGCTGGCAAGTTCATTGCGAGAAATAGACAATTTTATGATGATGGAGTTCATCGAACTCGGTCATATTTTTCGGTTGAGACGCTAATGGGAAGTAATCTAATAAATGTTTGGCTATGTGAGTGTGGACGGTTGATCGTGTTAAAGCTTATTGAATTGAAAGGTCGACGCTCCAGCCTCGCTTGGCCACTGCGGCTTCTCTTTCTCCTTCGTTTTTTTCTTTTCGCTTCTCTTCGGCACTCGAGGCCCACGCGTGTACGATAGTTCGCGCATTACGAGTCTATTTTCATGCCACTAATTTCCTGGCCAGCCAGGGTGCGAAAAGCTTGTTTGGAAAAACGTTACGACCGGAAATAGCAGCGGAAGAAAGTTTGCCCGGAGAATGGAATTTCTATTAGGTCTACCGGGTAGTTCTGTCCATTTCTGTGACAACAATTTTCGACACGTGACCACGTTTTTATTTCGCGTATGTTCGGCTCTAGATTTTTATCGCTCAATATATACATTCTGACGTAGCGAATTAACTATAACAAAGTTGATCAAAAATTGAAAACACAAAATTAAAAATTTGGGGCCGCGTCTGAAAATTGCAGAACTAGGCTAGCAAATTCATGACTCGTGAAACGACTCGCAACATTTTTTGAAGGCTAAAATATTAATAAATGAAGAAGATGTTGAAACAAGCATTTGTCCAATTTTTTGCATCAAAAGATGTGAAACTTTTCTCAAAAATTAGATATACAAATTGCATTCACGCTAGCAAAAAGTCATTAATAATAATAGAAATGATATTATTTGATATAGTTTTTTTACAGTATGAATAATTTGTATTTTTATTGTATTTATTTGTATTATTGTATTTGCTTTATTTATTTGTTTTCTTGTATTTCATTGTAAAATGTGTATTTGTTTCAAAAACAGACGGAACTCTCCGGAGGAGCTGACATTTCGAAACTTAGAATTTTTATTTCGATAAATGACGAAATTGGCATTGGGAAAATGGAAAATGCGAAGCCCCTTGACCGGTACGAGAAACGAGTAGAATACAGACGATGAAGCGTCAGAGAGGTAATGGAAGAAGCCAAAGAAAACGCGCTAATGCTCGGATCGATTGAAACCACGTTGATCCAATAAACAACGGGGACAGGAATCACGCGAGGCAAAAATTGAAGGCTGGACGTTTTCAATCGTGAGTCGGAGTCGGAAGGTTGGATTATCGAAGGGAAAACTTCAAAGAGAACTAAAGTAAATCATTTCGTCCACGGGATTGAAGAAAACTTTTCTATCGTTTTATCTTCAGAAAACGGTTCTAACTAACTCGTTGAAATTTAATTTCCCTTTTTACGCGTTGACCTTGTTCTCCCAAACGTGCCAGTTTTTACATTTCCTTCTGGTATACAATTGATATCAGATTACCAAAAAGTCTGATTTTCTTTGCTATTTTCAATCTCTACTAAACCTAAACCAAACGAATCGGAAAACGAAAATCGGACGTTTGGTCGAAACTTCTACGAAAGTTTCCGTCATTTTTTAAGTTTATCAAAAATGGGAAGTGTCTTGAGAGACCAAGGTCCAAAAATACATACTAGATGTAGAAGTATGAAACCGTAATTTCTCTATAGATGGTGCTAGTCATCAGTTTAGGGACCGTAAAACAGTTTCTGCAGCGCCATCATCTTTCTCCAACAGCTAACGACGATTTTCAACCCGCAACGACCAAAGTTCAATACACCAGTATATTTTTCTATAACCTTCAACATGTCGAGCTTTGTGCCTACGAACAACGATTCGCGGACAGCATTGGTGGGGGGGGGGTGTGTGGGGGGGGGGGGGGGGGGGGGGGGGGGGGGGGGGGGGCACAGTGATTCGAAAGGCTCCAAAAATGCAACATAGGTGATTTTGAAGTTTTCAAAAAATTTCGGGAGGCACCAAAAAAAGTTTACAGACAATGAATCGCAAGTCTTATCGGATGAAGATGAATCAATCCTCATTGGACGGAGATGAGCAATTGAGGTTATTTTGAATAAAATATATCTTATTATTTTCAAACAAAAGACGCGTTTGAATTTGTACAAAAAAGAATCCGGTTTCATAGATGTAAACTTGGTAAAGATCCGCGATGAGCGAGTGAATATACTCACAAAGAATTGGAAGGAGTTTATCGTTGGGTCCGAGTTGATTGGCGAGATCCCTGCTGAGTTCTTCGCACTCGATTTCCTCGGGTAATTTTCTCCTCGCGACAGCGACAGTATCGTTATCAACGAAGATTTTCGTTTCGTCGTTGTCGTCCTCGTCGAAGGCTTCGGTTTGGCACGATGCATCGATGGTGGTTGAGTTGACCCTGAGAACGATTTCGCTTCGCTGAACAAGCGTGAGTCCTTCAATGCCGGGTTGAGGGGAGACGCAGGGCGACGAGTTTTTATTCTCGATCGGTGAGTATCTCGGGGACGATGATGACGATGACGACGCAGAAGTTGAGATTTTTGATGCGGCGCTGGAAAGTGACGAAGATCTCGACCGGGGCGATGAGGTTCTTCGCAAGCTGACGTTGGCGATGGTCACTTCGGTTTGGCTGGATCTGGCTCTGGGTGCGTTCGTCCAGCTGTTTTCCGTTTGCGAAGGGCTTGAAATTTTTCGTCTCCCGATCGTCGTTTGACTCTGTTCGAAATCCCCGTTTTTGAAGGTTTCGTTTTTTCGATTGCCGCGCATCGACGATCTGGAGGATCGATCGGTTCCGCCGGAGGAACCGGTAGAGTTCGAGCTGGAGGAACTACCGGACCTTCCGGATCCAATAACGGATCGAAGAGGGCTGGAATCGTCCCGCGGGGAATGACCGTTGGGTGACCTTGGTGGCGAGGTCAAAGGCGCCGGTGGCTTAACGGTTCTCGTTTCCGTTGCCTCCCCAACTACGCGATTGCCAGAGTTTGCTGTTTTTTCGAAATTCAAAGAGGGCGTTGGGACCGCTCTTCTTTCGCCCAGAGCGTTCCGGCGATTTAAGAGTTCGACGTTTCTCGAGGTCATCTCTATGGTTGCGCTTCTCTCCCGATGGAAATCCTCGATTCCCTGGGCCGTCTTCGCCTCGCCGTTGCTCGGAGCCAATCGGGCCAACGAATCTGCCGCCATCTTTCTTCGTTCCCTTTCCGATTGGCGATTCCGGTCGTTGAACGCTTCCACGCTCCTAGGCGAGAGTCCATCCTGATAATCATTACTTTGCTCGTTACCGGTATTGTTGTTGCTCTCGATCGTTGCTCTACTCCGATTCTCCATCGATTGGAGCTTCTTTGTCAGATCGCGCGATAGTTTGTTCATCACGTCGTTCGAGTGAGCACCGCTCCTTTCCTCGATTCGCTGATGGAGAGCGTCCACGCTGTGAGACTTTGGAAGATCGCTCGATGCCTGCTGCGAATTTTGTTGCTGACCGTGGTAATTGTGAGCCTGATGACTCGGCGATGACTGATGCGGCGTCACCCGCAACAACACCGGATCCTCGTGCTCTCGGGAGCCACCGGAATTCTGGTGGTGCCAATCCTCAAGACGGGCCGTTGGCGACATTGTTCGCTTGTAACTACCCTCGCTGTCGGGAGCACCGCGCTCCCGACGGTACGCCAGGTACGACGCTTTTGATTGGCTCCTGAAACATTCAATGAAACCTTCAGATTGGTGGCAAAGTAAGGACGGACTTCCGACTACCAGAGGCTTTGGCGGCCGAAGTTTCTTTTCTAGTTCAATATTTATTTTTTAGTCAATGGAAAATAAAGATGTTTCCTTGGCTTCTTTTAGTCCAAAATTCCATTTTTCTAATCAAAGAAAATACAGGCTTTTTTCGTGGTAGTAAGGCAGTCGATATTTTACAGTTCAGTATTTCTTTTTTAAGTCAAAGGAAAATGAGGATTTTCCCTCGGCCAAAGTTTTTTTTTAGTATAAAATCTCAGTCTTTTTAATTAAAGAAAATTAATGACTTTCTTCGTGGTAGATGACGTTTTTTTTTGGTTGAAGATCCCCTTTTTGTTAGTCAAAGTAAAAGCCTGTTTTTTTTTGTTGAAAATCAGCTATCAAAAAGGCTGGATTTGATGAAAATACATTCCCTCGAAATAGTTGCATCTTGGTTCGTTCGGGTTTGGGTTTGTTTGCGTTGGAACGCGTTCTAGCTGTGTTCGATGAGAATTTTCCTTCTAGAATATTTCCCTAGATCAGCGATCGTGAATAAAGTCCCGATCTGGATTGAGTCGTGAATGACGAAACGAAAAAAAGGCTAAAACGAATATATAGGAAAAGTGTAAATCGAGCGATTTCTCGGATAGCAAAGTCGAGCGATTATTTTGCCCGAAGATTATCGTCCAGCGTTCCAGAGTTGTGCAATAATTGATTCCATTAAGCTTCCTATAGAAGAGTACGCGAGGAAAGTCGTAACAGTCGTGCATAGTTATTCGATCGAGTGGAACGAACATAATTCCTCCCAGCAGTGATACCATTCACGGTTACGTATCGAGACGTTATTCGCTGTGCAAAGTGGCCTATCTATCGTTCTATCTTCGCTCCTGGCAGCTCACAGGTACTATATGCATCCCGCAGTTTGCACGGTCATCGCGCGATCCTTCGGTTACACGTACGACCGACAATGAAGTACTTGTAAGCTTACCTCGCGATTAGAGGCTATTAGTCATTGCGCCTTGTCTTCGGAGACACTACGTTTAATGTTCGAACTATCGAATATTATACGCCGCCTAGACATAAAAGTGACGTCCGAAAGGAAACCGCATCGCGACGATATTTAAAATCATTTAAATTTTCTTTATGAATTCTCGAATTCTTTGTGTATTCTGGAATTCTTTGTGAATTCTGGAATTCTTTGTGAATTCTGGAATTCTTTGTGAATTCTGGAATTCTTTGTGAATTCTGGAACTCTTTGTGAATTCTGGAACTCTTTGTGAATTCTGGAACTCTTTGTGAATTCTGGAATTCTTTGTGAATTCTGGAATTCTTTGTGATTTCTGGAAATCTTTGTGAATTCTGGAAATCTTTGTGAATTCTGGAATTGTTTGCGATTTCTGGAATTCTGGAAATCTTTGTGAATTCTAGAACTCTTTGTGAATTCTGGAATTCTTTGTGAATTCTGGAATTCTTTGTGAATTCTAGAACTCTTTGTGAATTCTAAAATTCTTTTGAAAATGCGGTATTCTTTGTGAATTCTGGAATTCTTTGTGAATTCTAGGATTCTTTGTGAATTCAAGAATTCTGGAATTCTTTGTGAATTCTGGAATTCTGTCTTAATTCTGAAATTCTTTGTGAATTCGGGAATTCTGTCTTAATTCTGAAATTCTTTTGAAAATTTGAAATTTTTCGTGACTTCTGAATTTCTTTCTAAATTTCAGTTGAATTCGAGGACAGTGCACAAAATTGCTTTTATATCTCGAATAACCATGATAGGTTTCGAAATATTTTTACCGCGTATATCTATCAATATATGTATACATATATTGAGATATGCACCGTGATTGAGGGGCAGATACGTCGGAGCGAGCGCAAAAAATTCTACATCCCGGAAATGCCGATGAACAAGTGACTTCCCGTAAAGAGGTTTAATAACCGACACGCGAGTTCTTCTCACAGTTCGCCCCGCAGATTCGTTGCCCACGGTTTCCAACAGAAATAACAAAAAAAAAAAAACAAAAATAAAAATAAACCTTTTTTAAAAATTTCATGCGACAAAAAAGTAAGAATCTTTACGAACGGCGAGTATTCCGAGATATCGCGTCAGCTGAGTTCCCGAGTGCGATTTAACGAGGCCATGCATCGTTGAAGTCTGTGTCTCGGTTCTTGCAAAACTTATCGGTTCATTACGACATCTGCTGCTAATTACGTTCAACCTCCTGTACCGGGGCCCTTGTGAGATGTTTTTTTTCCGGACGAAAAAAGAAGTATAACATTATTTAAAAAAAAATTGAGATTAATTGACGCTATAACTGACGAAGAAAAGGCGAGTCGAGAAAACGTACAACGAAATAAAAACTCATTCGAGAAATCACCTCGATAATTATTGCCATTTTTGTGGCGATGGTTCTTTATAGTTGAAAAAAAAACAATAAAAAAATGAAATAAAAAAGGGACGAAGCGAATTAAAAATTTAGTTATGGGGCTTTGATAACAACTCCGGGGCTTTGATAAATTCAATTGGGCGGCGAAGTAATTGCTGTTAATCGCCGGCTCTCTATCTGCGCGGGAATAATTACGCGGCAATTGTCGAGCGCATAAATAATAATTGTGTTTAGATCCGAGTGTCTCGACTAATTGCGACGAATGACTAATAATAATAATAATAATAATAATAATAATAATAATAATAAAAAGAGAAAAAATAAATAAAATGAAAAAAGAAAACAAAAGAAAAACGAATATCCGAAGAATTCTAGATGCTAGAAATGAAGAGAAAGAAGCTAAAAGGAAGGGTCGTATCGTGTCTGCGGTGCCAGGCTGTAATCGCGCGTGTCTGCAGTGACTATTATGCGAGTATAACGTCAGCTATTAAAAACCGTTCGGTCATTACGACATCGAATGCGTACCCGAGGGGGAAGCTACCATTACAAACTACTCATATATATATGTATACGTTCAAACACAACCTCAACGTTCCTCCGTAAACCTGCTGTAATGCGGTATACGATCCAAGAGGAAACTCGGATATGGATGACTCAAAGGATCACGAAGACGTGAACGAAACGTACGAATTATTGAAATTTTTTGCAGGATTCACGAAATGTCATTGCTTCGTGAATTTTTTTCGTCTAAAATGTTTTCGTTAATTTTTTCGTCTACGCGCGATGAGGTGGAAGAAAGGTTATGTCTACGTTTATTTCCACACGTTGATAACAATTGTTTAAAGTTGTTCTTTGACTCGAGAACTGATTTTTTTTTCTTCGGTTTGCCACTTCGGCAATTGGTGTATTTAGGATACAAAAAAAATAAATAGTATATAAGTAAATAGACAATTTTAAAACTCAATATCTGGAAATCTATAGCTAGTAGCCGAAAATCCTTTTAAAGTTTCTCTAAGAATATTTAAAAAAAATATTGAAAATAAATATTTAAAAAAGACGTTTTTATTTTAAAAAACGTTAAATTTGGCAAAGCTGGTACGAATTGCATGTGCTATCGTAAAATTCCGGCCTTATACAAAGTTAAAAAATATTGAAAAATATTTTGCCTTTTGAGCTTCAAGCTTGATGGACATAACGGGTATAAACAATCATATTCTCACATATGTATGTGTATATATGCATGTGTGTGAGGGTGTCCATGCACACATGTAATCCGGAAGTGTGTAACGCGAGCTCGTATTTATTGTTTCAGCCGTATACGCGCAGAACCCCGTCAAAATCGGAATTACAAATGAAGCTTCGAGCTGAAAGTGAAAACCCTCAATCTGTGAGATTCACCATAATAGAGAGTACATGTACATACATGCGAAGGTGTGCACTCGGTCATTCGGTACCCAGGGGAATATTGTGAAGTAGATGTTAAAGTAGATTGAAAAGTACTCGAAAAAAAAGATCGTCTGAAACTCGAGTATTAGAAAAACGATAATAAAAAATCAATAATGTAAAAATACAAAATCTTGAAAGTCTTCGTTGGCTGAAAAAATGTAGGGAGATTCGGATTCGAAAAATAAAAAAAATGTAAATCAACACATCGATAAATTAATCAAATAAAATAAAGAAAATAATTAATGAAAAAACAAACGACAAAAAAAACATTTAAAAAATCACGACATTAAAAGTAAGAAAAGATAAATAGAATGAAAGTACAAAATACAAATAAATAAATAGAACTTTGAATTGAAAGAAAATATTAAGTTTATTAAACATTATTAATTAAATTCATTAAAATCACAATACAAAACTTAATTACAAATTAATTTGAAAATTCCAGGAGCAAACAAAATTTGATGAAAATAAATGAACAATAATAACCAAAGATAAACAATGTATTTGAAACGGGCCTACCGAACGAACATTGACAAGACTCTAATCGAAATTTGCGAAACTCGTCGTTCTGGTAGAACATAAAAAAACAATCAGTCCCGAAATGACGAAAAGGCAGGAGGTTGAGTTTCCCTCCGAGTTCGTCAGATTTAACGATGTCACGGGCGTTTATACGTACAGACGTAGATTTATCGTTGAACCAGGGGCTTCTCCACGGAAACGCTTCCTCGGGTTTCGCATCACGGATTTCTGAGCGGTAAAGTCATACACATTTATACACACACAAGCGCACGCACACGCACATACACATATATATGCATATAAATATATGTCCGTCTGTATATAGTTATCCGTTCATATGTGCAACCGGGAAAATTGCGAGGAGCGAGTTTATGCGACACTACGAATTTGCAACACGCGGCGAAAGTGAAAACGGCGAAGAGATCAGCCAGTTGAGATAAGGAATGCAACGGAATCGAAGATCTATTTCCCCGTCGTTGAACGTTTAATAAGCCCGTGCCTTTTTTCTTTCGAGATTTCTACGGTTTTGAAAAAATGTTTTTTTTATTAAAAAGAACAATAATAAAGCGGTCAGAGTAGGGCTTCGGCGATCACCGGAGTTAAGCAGCATCGGGAGAGGCTAATACTTGGATCGGTGACCGCTCAGCCGTGCTCTGACTGGCGCATCGACCAGTCTTCGGGAGGACGATTTTTCTGAGGCTTTTGTGTACATACTTTGACGAAAGTCTGTACACCAAGGAATCAGAAGAATACAGGGTCGTCTATAACGGTACGGGTTTTCCACAGTTTCCCCGTGACCTCGACAAATGCGGTATAGCGTAGCGTAAGTCGGCTATCGCCGCAATGAGGTTTGGGTTCTGATGGCGTATTGAACAGGGAATAAGATACGATGGAACAGGGAAGAAATGTGGTGGAACAGTTGAATCGGGAGAGATGGAAGGGGACAGGTAAAAATGCTAACAGCGCGTGTCAGTGAGGAAGAAATAAATTTTATAAAAAGAAAAAGAAAATTAAGGGACGAGGAAAGGTTGCGGCAAGGTTATTACGAGAATAACCTCGTCGAGGAGATTAACGCGGTTGCAAGGGTGCCGAGGACGCGGAGTTAGAGGTCGAGACCTTCGGAAGCAAAGCTCGTCGGAGACAAGTAGAAGCAAAAGATCCAAGTCCCCATGGATTATCGGACTTCTAACTTTCTCGTATATATTGCCTTCTCGCTATTATTATTTACGCCAAATTACGCAACGATCCTCGAGAGTCTACGACTCTTTTAATAATGACTTTTGTTCAGCTCTCGACCACGGTCGTACTGACGAAGAAGAACAAGAAGAAGAAGAAAAAAAAAGAAAACAAAAACAAGAAACACGCGAAGCATCAAGAACGCGAAATACTTAATGACAACGATCATAATCGCGGCAATGATAATAACGATAATGATGATATTGTACGCCTGTGTGTGAGAGACCCGAGAGGTTCGTAGCCCGAGAAAAAATAGATGGAAAATGGCTGACCGGGAGGGGGAAGGGCCACGGCCGTTTCGTTGCAGGAATAAAAAGGAAAATGTAATTACTTTTGCATATAAAAGGCGTTCGCGTCGGGTGAACACTTGCCAAGACTTTGTTACATATTTTTACGCGTTCCGCGCGGGCATTACGATGCCTTTACGCGTAAGTCATAAATTTAGACTCTACGTACGTGCCCTTGAAATATTTTTCATACTTTCGTCGAGGAATTACAAAAAAACACGGGCGATGTGTTTCTAGTTTTTTTTTTTGTTGTTTTTCGTTTTATTTTTCGTCATGAAAGTGTGAGAATTATTTCGAAGAGATTTCAACCTATTCTATGTTGAGAATTTATGTCGTGAAAATATGCATTTCAGAGGAGAAAAATCTAATTGCAGTTATAAAAATGATTAATGGAAAAGTATACATTTATGGTAATAGCGAGATCATAAATAATTATAATGATGATGTTAACGATGATAATGATAGCAATAATTATTATCATTGTCATTATTACTGTTATTGTTATTAATATATTTATTGTAATATCAATAATGACGATAATGAAGATGATGATTATTATAATAGTAATATAATAAATTGATTGCATACTGGTTAATCGAAAATGTTGTAATTAAAAATTTGCAAAATTGTTGATGACGGCGTTATAATTGTAGTGATATTGATAGAACAATAATAAGAAGAATAATGCGAAGAAAATAAAGTTTAAAAAATACATTTATAAATGAATTCGTTAATTTTGATAAAAATATATGAAAAACCCAAACGAACCCAAACAAACTTAAAAATGATCGTTCAATTAAAAATTTACAAACTTAAGCACCACGACCATCATCGAGGCGCGGCTGATACTTGGTGCGGTGACAGCTTAGTTGTGCTCTGGCTGCCGCATCGGCCAGTGAGCGGGAGGCTGATTATTATGAGGCCTTGGTGTAAATACTTTGATAAAAAGTCTGTACACCATGGAATCAGAAGAATACATGGCCGTCTATATCGGTACGGGTTTTCCAGAGTTTCCCCGTGCCATCGGCAAATGCGGCATAGTGTAGCGTATGTCGGCTGTCGCCGCAATGGGTCTTAGGTTCCGGTGGGGTATCGAATAGAGAAGTTACGGTGAATCGGGGAAGAAAGATGGCGGAACAGGGAAGAAATGAGGAAAGTGTGAATAGGGGAAAGGGGACAGGTAAAAAGCGCTAACCGCGCGGACCAATGAGGACGCCGTGAATAAAAAAAAATTATAGTGATAGTAATTAAATGATGACAATAATAAGAATAATATTAAAAAATCAAGTTTTTCATGATTTTCAATAAAAATGAAGTTGTAAAAGTTAATTCCAATGATCCTTCGATAAATTTCAATAAATATCCAACGTGATATCAACGACATCGATCAACAAAAAAAAATACTATCAAACATGTTGTATTTTGTTAGATTTTCGAAAAATTAAGAAAAAGTTAATTTTCGTATGTTCACACTGGATTTATGAGGAATCAATCGTCGAACAGTTTGGACATAATTACGAACTTTCGGAAACGAGAATAGCGGTGTAAAAAAACTCGATAATAAAGTCGGTCGCTGAGAATTTCGAGGTACTCGGGCGTGGGAAGTTACGGAAGCGGCGTTATCCTCTTATCGGCATTGCCCGCATAAAAGTACACCGACGCTCTCGCCTCCGTATCGCTCTCGAACTCCTCGAGTCCTTTGCCCCTGCGTAATCTCCGCTCGAACTCGCTTGCAAATAAAGGGCTCTATCTACCGAGCCAGAAAAGGAGGGAGAAAAGAACGGTGACGTTTGGGTGTTCATTGGGCGAAACGAATTCACCTGGCGCTCTGCTTCGTCGCTCCGAGTTTGGACTTCGACTTTTGAAAATACGATTTTTTTGAAAAACTAATAAAGCTCCGTAGCTTGGTAATTTCAAAAGTACGATTTTTTTCGTAAAAGCTTCGCAGCTTGGAAATTTCAAAAATTACGATTTTTCTGTGGTAATTCATTCGGAACATGGCTGATTGGAAAAAATCGAATCTACCGATCGAAACGACTGATCGTACCGGTCTGCGAAATCACCCGGACTCGCCTCGACGGAAAATCGATCTGCGAAGCGTTAAAGTGGCCCGCGATCTCTCGCCTCGTGAAATTCGCTTTGCTTCTTTACACGTATCCACCTGGATACTTTCATTGTGTCGTTCAGAAGTACGCCTCGGAGATTTGTTGTTTTAACAAATTACAATTGTTTACGCTGGAAAAAGAGACGCCCGTGGTTGAAAGGGACAGCATTTACCCCCTTAAACCTTTTATGGATATAAGTTAACAATAATGTTGTCGTTTTCGAAACAAAACACATTTTTTTTGTTATTATCCAATATTATTTACTTAACAAAAAGAAAACTCCTGTATTTTGTTTACAAAGTCTTTTTTGTTTGTTGTTGTTTGTTTAATTTAATTTAATTTGATTATTTATATGATTAATTATAGTGCTTCTTTTTGTGTAACAAAAAAAATACATATTTAGAGATACTTTCCGAGATTATTTACACCTATTTCAATTGTTAATATCTTTACTTGACTTTTGTTATGAACATCAAAGTAAACGTTAATTATTAATTATTTTAAATATTCCGTAAAATCAATGTTTTTATGCAACTCTGATTTTCGGATATTTACAGTATTTTCACCTCTTAAAGCCTGCGATGAATAATTATTAAACGAGAGAGAAAATGCCGCGCGAATAAAATTGAATTAACAATACGGGAATTACCACGCTTCATCGCGCTCACTTTAAAAATTACGAGAGTCTCGATTCCGATCGAACAGAAGGAAAAACACACGCAAAAAGATTCGCAAATTTTATCGGTTCGCGGCTCGATCGTTCACGGCCAATAAAAATGGCAAAAAATTGTTTTCGAACGTTTGGTTTTCGCGAGATACGATTTATCCGATGCAGCCGGTATGAAAATTCAATATTTACAGTAGAAGAAGAAGAAAGTCGTAACCGCAATAAATCGAGAGCAAACGAGACGAAGAGGTT
This sequence comes from Ophioninae sp. A BG-2022a, assembly GCA_030523105.1. Classification (NCBI taxonomy): domain Eukaryota; kingdom Metazoa; phylum Arthropoda; class Insecta; order Hymenoptera; family Ichneumonidae; species Ophioninae sp. A BG-2022a. The sequence goes on along the minus strand of JAPYZI010000181.1, from coordinate 2,263 downwards.
AGAAAACGTTGCGAACGTTCCGGCGAACGATCCTCGCGAGCGTACAACTAATTTGACAATTGAGAACAAGCGATGAGAGGCCTTACCCACCGACAAGGCAATTGCTTTTCAGGGGTTTGCCGATCCGGTTTCTGTACTCGTCAACATTGAAAAACTGTTATTTCGGGGACGTTCTACTTTCTTGGCGAAACCGATCGTCCTCGTAATCGAAAGCTCTTTCACATTTTTCGAAATGTTTCCGCAAAAAAGTTAGACACAAGCTGATTTTTTTTTTTATTATCTTTCCCGTTGTTTGTATTTTTTTTCGCATTTATTTTTTTCATGTACTTTTTCCATCACTTTTCTACTTCGCATATTTGTTAATTCACGTTTGTTTTTTATAATTAAAAACTCCCAACATAAAATACGAAATGATATTTTCGTAAAAAACAACGTTTGAAAATATACATATTGAAAGATTATTTATGGAAGTATACATATCAAAATATTATTGTTTAAATAAAAGTTCATTTAAAATTAATTCGAAAAAAAATGATTTATCATACCATAAGGGCTTTTTTGTTTTTTTTTCGTTTCAGTCAGTTTCCCTAAATAACGAAACCATAATTGTTTCAGCAGGAATTTCAGCATAAGTGAGGGAAGTGCTGTTTATGTCGAGCATTAGGGTGTCGATAACGATAATCCGTGGTTATTCTCTTTGATAGCGACTCATTTTTTTAATTGCTCAAATTCAGAGCAACACTCGTTTTTTTCCAGGGTTTTTAAAATACTAATAAGTAAAGAGAGCTCGAAATAGCCGTTGAACCTGAATAATCATGGGTTCACATTTTAGACGACTTCAAGAATATTCGAGTATTTAATGGAAGTGATTTTTAAAGTGATTAAAGACGAAGTGATCAAACGGAATGATTAATGTATTTAAATAAAGAAATTCGATAAAAAACGATAAAAAATGATTAAAAAAAGAGTAATAAAAAAATATCGTTAATTTACATATTAATTCCAGTAAAAATTAATTTCCAGTCATTTCCATGATACTTCATAAGTCCGATACGTTTTGGAGAAGTTTTGCTTCTCTATGCGAATTAAAGAGACACCCGAAGTGTGTGCTAGAGTTGGGAACAACGATTCAGCAGATAGGCCACTTTGACATACCACGCGACCACACATTATACCAAAACGTTCGTCGAGTTCGTTCCAGTTTTCCTTTCCACGCGACACGCGTTATCCATAATAATTCGCCGCTTTGCGCGTTAACGCACGAGCGAGGTATATACCTTCCACGACGTATCTCTGACTCGTTCTCGCTCTGTCAGCGCCTCCGCGTTTATTTGATGTTTCTGAACACCGCACATGTTCTGTTCTCTCTCTCGTTTTTTCTTTAGTTCTCTCTCATTAAAAATTGCGTCTGATTGTGGTTTTCCAATGTAGGGTTTGGGTTTGTTTGGGTTTGTTGGCTTGATTTTTCATTTTTTACGATTTTTGATTTTTCAAGCTTAAGATTCAGTTTCAATTTAGGTATGAAGGAATTTTTGTTTGCTTAAAGGTGTTAATCGAAGTATATAGTGAATCACAAAACCATCTTTTTTTCTGTATATTTCTGTTTGAAGTTTTATTTGTATATATTTATATATATTTGTTTTGATTTCTTCCTCACGCGTAGGCGCTGTTAACGCTTTAACCTGTCCCCTTCCATCTCTCCCTATTCAAATATTCCACGACATTTCTTCCCGTTTTCACCATATCTTCGTTCCCTGCTCAATACCCCATCAAAACTTAATCCCCCATTGCGGCGACAGCCGACTTATGCTACGCTATACCGCATTTGACAAGGTGTTCTTCTGATTCCTTGGTATACAGACTTTTCGTTAACCGTCCGGTCAATAACCAGGTACCCGGGTATCCATTTCAGCTTTGCAGATAGAATTTATTAAATTTTTCTAAAAAACTGTATAGCCGTCTGGATCCCCGAAATTTAAGTAGTTTGAAACCCAATTTTTGTCAAATTGTTTTGTAATCAATTATTTAATAACAGTTATTAACTATCAAACTTGATACCTCCTTCGTTCAATAACCAGGCACGATATCGTTTATTATTTATTTAAAAGCCAAATTACCTCAATACTTTAATAGGTAGTCTGTTTAGTGTGTATAAGCACAACAGTCATGCATAATAACTTCAGTGGGTACCCGGGTGTCTGGTTATTGAACGAAGGAGGTATCAAGTTTGATAGTTAATAACTATTATTAAATAATTGATTAT